>JAXGGA010008290.1:0-57790 GCA_038373865.1 Uloborus plumipes
CTGTGACGTATGCAACGACTTTTATTTTATGAAAAGAATATCATTTTTGCGGAAGAAATAAAAAAACAAAACAAAATTCAGAATTCTTGTGGAATGAATAAAAAAATAAAACGAAAAGATAATGGAAAGCTTTTTTCTGAAATCGAAACCAAACTGAAATAAATGAATATGATTCATTCCACACTTGCTTTTGTCCAGTTTTAAGTTAAATATTGAATTTTTATGCAGTGTTGCACCATAATTAGTTGCTCGGTACAAAGCAATATTTCCAGTCGACTCAAAGATTTAAATTTCCTTAACAACATTTTAATTCTAGTTAAAATTAAAATCTTTGTAGCATCTAGTTATATGAGCTTAGATCAAAAAATAATTTGACAGATGATATTCGTTATGCAAATAGAAGAATACTTACAATCTTGATGGCAGTGTGAAAATTTTCTCTTCATTCAAGAGAAAAATGGGGGAAGTAAAAATATCATTTTTTAAAAATTGAAGAAAAAAAAATATGTTTTTTGTTTCCTATGACTGAAAAAAGTGTCCACCAGACCGTCGCTTATTAATCTTATTTCCAGCCTGAAACAGAATAAGATTTTTTTTCTGTATTTTTTTTTGAAACATGTAGCATGAAATGAGTTTTGCTCCGTGATTACCGTTAAAAGCCAAGATGAATTATTTTTGAAAGTAGTCCAAGAATTTCATCTAATGAAGTAATTTGGAAGGCGCAATTGGGAGCAATCGAACATTCCAAAGAAACGATTGTTTGCATTCTTTGTCTCAGCGAACTGCAGTTCCCCTGAATTCTTTAAAGTCATTTCTGCTGAAATAATTAGAGCATTTTCCATGAAGAGCCATAAGCTCATAAGCGCGAACTTTGGAGCATATATGCTGAAGGCTATTGTTTTTATGGATGTCCACGGGTAGTGAACAGGGCTTTAGAAGAAGATATTCAAGAATGTGCTTAGTAAGCAGAAGACATACCGCTGAGCAGTTAATTGTTCAAAAAGTTTTAAAGCAAACTATTAACCCATTAATGCCCAGCGTTGTTTTTAGGGACGGTCCAAAAAAGGGTCTGAATTTCCCCAAAAGGAACATTTCAACCAAATAATAGTGTTCAATTAGTACCTAGGTATTGTTTCAATTCGTTATTAACAGATTGCGGCGCATAACCATTGTAAAGTGTGTTCCGTTGCAGTTTTAATATGATCTTTATCAAAAATTACACCGTTCACAATCTCAATAAAAAAAGCTAAGTTTTCAAAGTTATTCCCAGCTTCCCAGTGTATGTTAATTGCTTATTTTTATTTCTTCTTATAAAATGTCTTTTTAAATACTACTAGCTTTATACCCGGCGTTGAACGAGTGCGTATTAATACAACGTAGCATTCAGAAAAGAAAAAAAAAGTCAAGTTGTATGCTTAAAGGTTCATGTCGATTACAAATATAGGCCTAGAAAGGCCATTTTCTGATTTTAAAGGTCATTTTCTTATTGCAACATACCTCTTATTTGGTTGAATTCAGTCCACATGGTTGTATAAAAAGTTCTAGGTACAAACTCCCAAAAGAACTTAATTATCACGGAAAGTTCACAGAAAAATAGCACCAGCTAAAAGCGAAACATGTATAAGGCTTTTAATCCATGTTTTTGCATAATTCCTCTGATAGGAGGATAAGAAAAAAAAAATTTCTGTATCATACATGTTTTGTGCCAAATGAGAACATGAATTATAATTGTTTTTGACTTATTTCATGAAATAGGTGAGGCTAAAATGAAATAGGTGAGCCTTGAAATGAAAATTCATTGTTTCAATTTTAATCTTTGTTGGAAAATGCTAATATTTAAATACCATAAATTTTATCAATTTGTAACCTAAAGGCTCATGTCGATTAAAAAATAGGCCTAATAATAGGCTAGATTCCTATAAAAGGGTCATTTTTTGACAAAAAACTTGAATTTGAGCTTTTTAGATTTTTTAAAATTTTAAGATCCCGCCTATGAGAATTCTCGGGCATCAAGGAACCTCTGTGTCAAGTTTGATGAAAATCTGACGCAAACTGTGGATTTGTACAGAGAACAAGTATACACTACGATGCAAAAGTTTAGACAAAATGAAAATATGTGAATAAAAAGAAAACTATTCAACGAAATGCTTTCAAATTTCTACTGCAGGTACACAATATGGTCCCAAATACGTGTCTGGAGTTCTTATAACTATAACTGGAATTAAATTTTGGATATTACAAAAGACATTTTTTTACATTGTTGCAAAAGTTTAGACAATAGTCAGATTTTATGCAAATATCCCTTGAAATGTGATTGGTGGAGGAAATGCGGGACTGTATTATTCATTTATAAAGTGCAGAGATTGCTGAATAAATAATCAAAATCTCAAAAGCTCTTTAGTTCTCGTTTAAAGAAGATGAGAAAGTTTGACAGCCGAAATTTGAAAATGAACCTACTTTATTAATTTTTTGTCTTTTAAATCGGCTCTAGTATGGTAGTACATTGTTTTTTACTTTGTGGAGAACAAATTCAGACATGCGTATCGATCAAAAAGTCCAAGAAAAATTATATTTCTTAAGGATGAAGGATATGAAAAAACGGCTTAGACTGACGATTCGCCCTTTAATCCTACAAAACTTCAACTTGGGTCAAAAACAGCACGTGACAGCATAAGTAGATGAACAACTGAATCGGAATGCATAAAAAAAAACAAAGAATTGTGCCTGAGCCTTTTCGGACAGAGTGTCCCAAATAAGCCAGATTTTAATGTGAAAAGCAGCATATGTACCATCGTGACTAAAAAAATGAATGGTACTTTCTTTGATAAAAATTATTAAAATTGGGATGGCCTAGATGGATTATAATTTTTTTCGCGGGACTTGAGAAATATCCAATGATCATATGCTGTGCTGCTTTTACCAATAAAATCTGGCTTATTTGGGACACTCTGTCTGAAAAGGCTCAGGGACAATTCTTTGTTTTTTTTATGCATTCTGATTCAGTTGTTCATCTACTTATGCTGCCACGTGCAGTTTTTGACCCAAGTTGAAGTTTTGTAGGATTAAGGGGCGAATCGTCAGTCTGAGCCGTTTTTTCAATTCCTTCATCCTTAAGAAATATAATTTTTCTTGGACTTTTTGATCGATACGCATGTCTGAATTTGCTCTCCACAAAGTAAAAAACAATGTACTACCATATTAGAGCCGATTTAAAAGACAAAAAATTAATAAAGTAGGTTCATTTTCAAATTTCGGCTTCCAAACTTTCTCATCTTCTTTACACGAGAACTAAAGAGCTTTTGATATTTTGATTATTTATTCAGCAATCTCTGCACTTTATAAATGAATAATACAGTCCGGCATTTCCTCCACCAATCACATTTCAAGGGATATTTGCATAAAATCTGACTATTGTCTAAACTTTTGCAACAATGTAAAAAAATATCTTTTGTAATACCTAAAATTTGATTTCAGTTATAGTTATAAGTACTCCAGACACGTATTTGGGACCATATTATGTACCAGCAGTAGAAATTTGAAAGCATTTCGTTGAATAGTTTTCTTTTTATTCACATATTTGCATTTTGTCTAAACTTTTGCATCGCAGTGTACAAACAAACAAGCATTCACTCATTTTTGTTGATATAGATATCGTAGGCAGAAAATTTTTTTAGTAAAACAAGTATGTACCCTCTAAGGTCTATCGTAACTTTTAAGGGACGATTTTTCTTTCCTTAATAAAACAATTATTTTTTACATAATATTTTTTTTATTATTTTTCCCGTCCATTAAACACTGTTTGTAACCAGTATACAAAATATCTTTGGAAAAAAAATGTCAGGCATTAATGGGTTAATACGTCTTAGTTAGAATGAGAGTGGAGTAAGGCATTCTATCATAGCTTTGGGCAATTGAAGTCTGTAAAAACATCGACAAATTGAAAGAAAAAAAAATTAAATTATAGTTTAAATAAACTAGAAAATACGCTTTTAGATTAATCAAGCTATAAAGAGCTTTCAAGCATGATGTATTGTAAGTTTACATGCACTTATAATACATCAACAAGTAATATAGTTTAAGCTTTAATATTTATAATTGTATTAAACCTATTACTTTTATAGGAGCATCTAAAAGCGTATGTTTCAGTTTTTAAAACTAATTTAAAGATTATGTCAACGCAGAGAAATATGAGCTTTTGGATGAAAAGTCATCCGAGAAAAGCAGCACGCTCATTTCATTTCACACTCCAGGGTCCCCCGTACCTACCACAGCTTCGTGGTTTAGCCGGGATAGGCCCCTGAAGAGCGCTCTGTTCCTAATTTTGAACCAGAACCTAGGGTCGAGCAAACCCTAGGCCCAACATCCCCAGAGGTATCGTTTCACTTGGAGGACTTTGTGGCCACGACATTTTTAACGCCTCCCAACCACCATTAATCAAGACGGTGGATCTTTGATAGGCTGGGATCGAACCCCTCCGGACACGAGTCCGATGCCTTACCGATCGGGCCACCATGGCCCCAAAGCAGCAAGCTGGAGCAATACAGTTTAAATAATCTCTTAATGTTAATTTCTAATTTTTACTATTTGAACTGTCTTCTGTTCCATGGTGGTTTCCTTACCACAGGTGTCTTCTGACATTCACACATCTTTGCATTGAAACAGGAGCTCCTTGCATTACCGAAACACGTATCTGCTGCTATCCGCCACTGTATGTGTGCCCTTAGACGTTAGATTACCATTATTTACTATCACATACACATTCTTTTATTAAAACGCTTATTAAATTCATATGAGCAAAATTCCAATAACGAAAACTTCACAAATCAATACCTCTTTTCTTAAGTGCACTTTCTTATCGTTAAATAAACCATCGAAACTTTCAAAAATCCATACTATTTTATAAAAAAGTTTCTACAATTAATATTTTCCTTTTTTATTTCTCTTCGTCAAATACATCAGTTTTGAATGAAATCCGCGCACAACCCACTAGCAGTATCCCCCCCCCCCCCACTTTATGTCCTCGAAATGGAGAAAAGCAATTTATTTACCTGAAAGTATTTTGCTGATGGTATAGAAAACAATCATAAAGCTCTCTGCAGTACTTAAGTTCATTCCGCCCCAAAACCGTAACAAATAGCTATTTCATCATTTTATTTAGCTGAAACCATCGATTTTTGATCGCTATTAAAAATCTAGCTACTTTGAAAATTGTTATGTTTTTGGTTATTTTCATCCGGGGGACTATTTTTTTCCCATTTCTATTTTTGGAAAAGTAATTGAAGATTTCCTCCAATTAGGTTGCGTGTAGTAAAGAATGTGGAATCTTTTAAGTACTCAAATCGAAACTTAAAATTTATGTCGAATCTTTCTTGCTTTTATTTGTATATGAATAAAAATGAAATTTTGTGTTCTTACTTAATAGCTTATCAGAGGAAACAATTGACGATAATCTAAAGCCTCAGAGGAACTAGTTAGTTAGAATTCGGTTTTTTGTACTGGTCACTTCTACTCTTCTACCCTTTTCACTCTTCTACCAGTTTTTCAGAGTTTTAACGAAAGCACTAATGATAAGGCCCCGGAAGTTGACTGCATTTTTTTTTTCATTTTTTGCATTCTCTGGCGTTTTTTTTTTTTTTTTTCATTTTTGTGAATGTTTCAGAGATTTCTAAATCAGCTTTGACGTTTTTAAAACTTTTTTCTTCATGTTTCATGGCAATTTTTACGTTTTAGCTCATTTACTTTAGTTTTCTGGCTCAAACTGAAATTTGATTTGTTTATTAAGTTTTGGAACTCTACGCCAAAAAACTTTTCCGTGTTCCTAATTTTTAAGAATAGTACAATCTGTTAACAGGCTTCCTAGTCTAACTACATGTCAGACTCTGGGAGCTATCATTTTCTTGGAATCAGAATTTTGACTGTTAAAAGTAACTGCCGTGCTAAGCGCAAAAGAGGTGTCTGCAGTCGAGCTCAAACTAAGAAATCACTCCTTAACCCAATTATACCCAAGTTTTTTTTAACAATTTTTTTCAATTTTATCTGCTTAAAACTCGTACTTGGAATGGTTTACATATATTTTAGGCGTAAAATAAATCGCCGTTGCCATATTTATTAAGTTATTCAACGTCCTGTTTATGGGACATTTTCAGATATGTGAGCAAAATACGACCTCACTTGACTTTACTGAGTTGCAAAGTAACATTACAGAAGGCATCTCTGATCAATTTTAAGCAAATCATTTAAAAATAGTTTGATTTTATGAAAAATAAGTTTGCAAAAAAAAAACTTGCTTTCTGTGGCTGAATTGTCTGAAAATAGCTGTCAATAAATAAACTCTGATGTCCAAATAGTGGCTCTAACTGGTTTTCTCAAGAAGAAGCCAGACCCGTCATTTAGGGGGGGGCAGGGGGGGGGGTCAATTGCCCGCCCCCCCTGATTTTGAGAAATCAATGTATTTACATAAAAGTGGGTGTGGTTTTTGTCGCTTTCTGGAGAAATTGTATTGTGTTTTTACCCTTTGCCCCCCCCCCTGGAAAAACTTGAAATGACGTCCCTGGAAGAAGGACCATTTAACTTGTGAAAAGCAGCTTTAGTAAAATGATACAGTCGACGTTCGATACAACGACCATCTCCGTTCTACAGAAAACGGTCTTTATAACGAGCGGTCGCTATAAGAGGTGGAACATAGAGTATATTGAGATACAGTTGGGGGTTTTCTCACCGGTTGTTATATTAGGACGGTCTTTATAACGAGTGGTCGTTGTAACGAGCGTTGACTGTATACCCATTACATATTTTTGTATGCAGTAACTAACAAGCGTCCCGTTTTTAGGCCACTGGGCATAAATGGGTTAAAGTTTGATTCAGATGATACTTTTTCAGAATTCTTTTAAAAATATTTCCCGTTCTCAAAGGACCATTTGATATTGTATTGAAGTAAAATACGTCACAAAGAGCCACCTGGTGGTGATAACTCAATTTTGTTAAAAAATGCAGATACGACTTTTGTGCTTAGCACGGCAGTATACTGAAAAGCACTTTTTTTTAAAGTGCTTTTGAGTGCGCCGAAATGCAAGTAAATAAAACCACTTGCTTTTTAAGTTAGTTTCTAAGGGAACTTTGAAAATATATATTCAACTAATGGTTGGGTAAAGTAAGAGTTTGAGCAGAAAAACCAATCCTGTTACACATCATATTGATAAATAAAAGTATGTTAAAGCAGTCAACACTTGATTAAGTCTTATCTTCGATCTTAACTTTTGATTGAAAAAAAAAAACTGTTTGTAATAGAAATTAGACATTGCCTCTTAGGTACATTTTTCGAAAAATTAACATCATATTTTCAACTTTAAATTTTTCGCTTCATGCAAACCCATATTAATACAAAAATGCGTTTTGTATTAATATGGGTTTTTTAGGCCATCATCTTTCGTGCCCTGCTTGTAAAATTTAAACGTAGTTCTTCTATAAGTACGCACTCAAATGTAAAAAAATTAAAAATGTAAGAGGAAATTATAATGCAACAAAAATGTGCTATGAAGTTTCAAATTGAGTACATAAAATGAAATAAAACTAGCTGTCAGGGCAGCTATATTAGCTTCCTGCGGCATGTTGATGCATTATGTCCCCCGCCACCCAACGTTTACCTCATTCTGATATTATTTGATATAATTCAATTTTCATAAGATTTCAAGAGATACTACGTACGTGGCCCGCTAATGCCTCGAGCAGCTTGCTGCGTGGCCCCGTGTTGCACGGGCGCTTTGCGCCTTTAAAGTAGTAAAGAAGCTAGTACTTTAAGTTTCAAATAACTACTTGCCGCCAAGGCGGCTCGCTAACAGGCGCTTCAAGCCTTTACTTTTTTCCTGCATCAAAAAACCATTCGAATTATTGAAATGCTTCGCGCCTTCAAAATGGTGAGGAAAGTTTTAGCACGTTCAGCTCGCTCAAGGGAAAGAAACAGACATAGATAAATATAAGTGGATGGCTTTTCAACTAATTTATATTTCAAAAACCTACCAGTAGCTAGCGATAAAAGTACTACGTAAGTAGCCTGCTAATGAGTTTCATGTTTGATTTAGTTAAAAGCCTTCATTCAAAATTCTCATTATCATTGTTATTACTATTTCATAGCAACCACGTTTTGTAACAATGTATTTCATATTTAATCATTTATTTAGGACAAATCGCTTTAAATTTGACTACTTATTAATTGATATCTCCGTTAATTAAAATCGTATAATTATATAAATTAAAACTAATGAACCCTGAAAAATTACCAATCTATCGGTACCTGGTTCGACTTTCAGTTCATTGGCGTTCAGGAGAAAGAAGCATGACATAGATAGATAGATAGAAAGATACTCAGCTTTTAATATAAGTAGATAAAAATAACGAAATTCTTTTTTGTTAAAAGCAAAGCACAATGTGTATACTGAAACCCCAATTGTTTATTACAATAATAGACATTATAAGAGACACATAGTTTCACAACTCAATCGCTTCCGAACGAAATTGGCGGATACTATGAAGTTACTCAAATTTGAAAATAAAATAAATATGCACTTCTCAACTACAATAACTACCAAAAATATATTGCTAGTAGTTTCATTTGGGCAACAACCAACATGCTGCACATTTTCAATTTTTATATTGAGAATCTATTAGCGTAGAAATTTGAATGTAAGGATTCACTGTTAAATCAAAGACAAATTTGTTTTCGTTTCTTACTTCTAACTTTTCTCCATGTTTTTTTTTAGAGCTAAAACGATCTGCAATATTTCTAAGGAATATTCTCTGTACAAAAATACTCTTTAGAATATAACATAAGCAGAAAAGGAATCTTATTATGCAAAATTTTTTTTATTAAAAGACGCTAGTGATAAAATTTGACTGTTACCTGATTTTCTTAATAGCAAAAAAACAGCAATTGTATTTTACCTATCAACCTTGTTTACTCAATTTTTTCCTGAAATACAAATTATATTTTTCCAACTGTGTTATCTTTTTCCTCGTGTTTTTTTTTTTTCAATTAAATGATTTGTTTATTTTATCATATAATGACAAAGTTACTTTTCCTCCAACTGGTATTATTTATTCATCAGAAAACATTTTTCTCCCTTTTATTACTCGCAAAATCATTTTTGATTCAATGTAAATGAAAAAAAAAACTATTTACCCCTTTATTTTGTACTTTATTTTTATAATTTACTGAAAGTCACCGATTATTTTATAAATAAAGACTCAGTAAGAAGGGAGGAAAAACAGGATTAGTTGCAAATTACACGCCTTCCGTTAAAGACTACGTCAAACATTTAGAGCGAAAACAAAACCCGGCGAAATTCAATTATCTATCACGATCATTATCAAATGCAAAGTCCCTAGACTGTTTTTCTTTTTTTGTTTTGTTTTTGTTTTTTTTTTTTTTTACATTAAGTACTTTTTTTGAGAGAGAAGAGATCAATTTGCACTTTCAAGGCATTAATTGTTAAAATTTGGAGTTCGCAGACGAGCTCTCAGATTTGCTTTTTTTTTTTTTTTTTTTCGAAAATTTATTTAGAAGCTCATATCAGAATTTCAGTATAATAGAGACATTCAACCTTTTTAAACGAAAAAATGTAGATTTGAAAGAAAAAAAGTTTCAAGTCATTATTACGCTAACATAATGCAATGTGAAATAAATTATTCTGAAATAAAAGTTGCCTTCTTTAATGTGTTTATTCTCCTCCAATTTACGTAATGTGGGATTTCTTTCACAAAGAGCATTTATAAAATTTAAATTTAATCCTGTTTCATTTCTACGAGTAGGAGACTATACATATACAATCCATCTTCACTCGCCAAGCTTGGCATTTCGCTACGGACTTGGCGAAATTTGGCTCAGTAGGAATCGATGTCTACTTGGTATGTTCACCAATAATAACCGCTTTCGTCTGCTGTTTGGTACTTGGCGACAAGTTAGCAATATTTTGAAGAAAGTCTCCCCTCCCTCTCCAATCTATAAAAGTCACGATTTTAATGGAAGATTTTTAATTAAAATTTCCGGTATTTAAAATACTAGTTAGAGAGAATATACCTGGCAGAATAGCTTCCTCTGGTTATTCTGTATACGATATTACATATCCCGACCCCGAGAAGTTTGACAACATGGAGGAGATAAATGGACACACAAACAGAGAATTGATTTTAATGGCATGAACAGGAGCGTCCCGAAGGGAGATCACGGGATGTCACCCGGACCTCCCAAAAGTTTCATCATTCGGTACATTCGGGCTGAAAGTTCGGCAAATTTAGGTATGCATTATCACAAGCACTGTCAAATCCGAATCTATTTCGGGAAAAGTTAACTTGCGTTCAATGTAACAGACGGATTAACTTAACAGATAAAAGATTAACTAATTAATGCCTAGCGTCCCTTTCTAGGGACAATCCAAAAAAAGGGTCTGAATTTCCCCAAAATGAACATTTCGACCAAATAATAGTGTTCAATTAGTACCTTGCTATTCTTTCATTTCGTTATTAACAGATTGCAGCACAAAACCATTGTAAAGTGCGTTCTGTAGCAGTTTTAATATGATCTTTGTCGAAAATTACATCGTTCACAATCTCAAAAAAAAAAAAAAAGAAATTTTCAAAGCTATTCCCAGCTTCCCAGTTTATGTTAATTGCTGATTTTATTTCTTCTTATAAAATGTCTTTTTAAATATTATATCGTAGGCAGAAAAAAAAAATTAGTAAAAAATGTATGTACCCTCTGGGGTGTCTATCGTAACTTTTAAAGGACGATTTTTCTTCCCTTAATAAAAAAATTATTTTTTACATAATATGTTCTTTATTATTTTTCCTGTCCATTACACACTGTTTGTAACCTGTATACAAAATATTTTTGGAGAAAAAAATGTCAGGCATTAATGGGTTAAATGGCTCTCGATCCAGGAAAATAGCACTATGAGTTAGTTACACGGGAAAAATATTTTTTATAGTTTAATAGGGAGGGGTGCACTTAAAAATCTTGCTGGGGCTGGGGGGGGGGGGCGCAAATAAGTCTATGTGTGCTACTGCTCCCGTTGTTATTAATCAAAGTTTAAATCTTTTCATCTGAAGAAAAGATTAAAAATGCTCATTTTTTCATTTCTTTCGTGATATTTATTGTCTTAATGCATAAAATAACAGTATAAGGTATGTGCATATAGTCGTATTTTATCATTCGGCACATTTTGTAATTTCATTCGGCAAATCGAGAATTTTCCCCCCTCCCAAGAATTTACGCTCGGGGCGTCCCTGGGCATGAAGATTATGAAATAGTGAGAACTCTCTCTCTCTCTACATGATTTGAGTTCTACCAACCCCTCCTAAACACTAAACGCCTAGTACATTTGCTTCGCTACCGTCGAGATGGGTTCCACTTTAAACGTCACCTTGCCGCAATCCGATAATGCCGTTGTTATTTTTTGTTTGGATAATTTTTAAATTCAGAAATGAACCAATCGTTAATTTTTCGAAGAACTCCGGTAGATGGCTGTGCTTTGTGAACCAAGGGCATTTTGATGCTATTGGCGATGGATCCAAACAGTATTCGAATTAAATTTTTTGATTGGTGGATTTTTAAATTTAAATTTAGAAATGAACTAATCGTTCATTTCTCTTTCTCGAAGAACTCCGGTAGATGGCAGTGTATCGTGAACCAAGGACGAAACTTTGCTCTGTGCTAAAAGCCAGAAAGTTGCAGGCATTTAATATTTAGGAGGCGTTGGTTCTACTCACAAATATGAACCCAGGACAAATTGAAACTCATAAAAACACTAACGGTTGCCTTCTGAATCAAGTGTATCAGATTCGGTGATGTTTGAAGAATCTAATGGGGGAGGGAAGGAAGGGTTTAAAAACTAACTTTCAAGAATAAATGTTGGTATATTTTTTACAGTAGTAAAATAACTCGCTAGTCGTTTACAGTTGGACGAGTGTTTCGCGAGAAACCTATACTAGAATGCAACTAACTTGACACTAAACGTCACTACGGGCGGAGCAAATAAAAGCTCACAAGCAGTCAGCGATCTCCTTTAATTCGCCAAGTAGGCTGTGACGTTTTATCTAGCTCGTTTTTCATAGGCTAACGTCACGATGTTATTGTCAAGATAGGTTGCAGTCGAGTATTGTGAGGGTTTGTTTTGCATTTTTTTTCGCTATTTGTACCGACTGCGGGCTCTCAAAATACACTTGGAGTAAGAGAAAAAATAATATTCATCAAAGGGCAAAAGATAAATACTTTTGTGCTTAAAAATAAAAACAAATAACACATAGTTGAAAAGTACAAATGCGCAGGAAAACGCAGACACGCGTTTCGGCATTACAAACAACGCCTTTTGCAATGCACAAAATGTGAGCCTATGGGTGTAAAGACATTCTGTTTTTATTACTAATATTTATCCAGTTGCGCGTTTTCAATTTTAATTTGCAGAACTGTACATGCATACCGATCATTTTAGAAGCGATAAACAAATGCGGGTATATTAGATTTTTAGTACAAAAAGGAATCAAAAAGAGCTACATTGTTAGGGATATGCATATGCAATGTATACAATACAATGTTATACATTTTACACGTGTACAATATAATTTCGTAATTGACATGCATTTTTTAATTATTTTTATTTCAAAGCTTGTGTAACATTTTCCCACATTTTCTTCCCGCTGTAAAAAGGGCGTCGATCAATCGATTCTACTTATTAATCGAAGAAACATTCCCCTACACTCAGGGTTAGGGTTCAAACATTTGTCAAACCGTGTCAAAGCCACGAAAGAACTAACCGTAAAAATGTGAGATTATTTTTAGACTGCTGGCAGCACCACACATCTATAAAGCTCCCCTAACATAGAAGTCCAAGATAAAAGATTTTTGCAATGAATGTTGGTGGTCATATTTTCATTTACGTGAAATATCTTAGTAAAAGGATCAGCCTTACTCATACATTTTTATGTTTTGCCATCATGGGTCTTTAGAAACGATAAACAAGAATCGAGATGATGGCATTTTAGATCCTTTTTATATGACGTAAATAAACATTTATACTTCAAAAATTTTTAAAAATAGTTTAAAGTGGATGTTATAAAAGTATAAAAAAGAAAAAATTGCTAACGCAGCATTCTGTAAGGAGGAATGTATAAGGTTTCGTTGCAAATCCAACGAATGAAATTTTAAACAGCTAGCATTGTTATGCAAAACATTAGTGCGAAATAGTAGTTTCCCTACAATTTGAAATTTTATTCAAAAAAGAGAAAAATAAAGCCTCCATACATGATTTATAATGTAAATCAATCAATAAATAAATGAATGAAGCTTCTCTGAAATGTGGAATTTAGAATAGAATCAATTACATATTTAATAACGTCTGAAATTCACTTTTTAAGCTCGTTACAGAAAGAACATTTATGTGAAGGATGTTAGTCGCATGAGTTTTACACCATAGATTTTTCAGAAACAATGCCGTAAAATGACTTGCTTTGTGACTATATTTTTCCCTTTATGCGCTTCAGGGGGTATGCTCTTCAGTAATCAATAAAAAAAATCAGCAAGAAAACCTCCTTAGTTAAAAAGTGCCGTCAACTTTTGGAGTGGGTGCAGAGAGCATTTCGAAACTGTTTTTTTAGTTAGATATTTGTTTAGCTTCAAAAAAAATTTTTTTAAATCTATTAATAACGTTTCTTTTTTATTTAAAAACTTAATGCAGTAATTTAGATTTTTTTGGTAACAGAAAAAAACAGAAAAAGCTATTGGTAGCAGCTTTCATTACACTTGGTTTGTCGTTAGTTGATCATTGGGACAAGCCTTTTAATCGTTGCCAAAAACAAAATTGAAAACTAGCAATTATACATTTAATGGTTGATAAAATTAGTAAATTATTCTCAAAGCTGACCTTAAGCAAGCATGGTTTATTGAATTTTGTAATTTTGAAATTTGTTTAATGCTGGTTTTGTGGCTTTCTTAATTCACGCAATCTGCTAAAAAGCGCTTTTAGAAATATTTTTCACCATTTACCTTTTTTTTCGATTTCTGTTGACAATTGAACAAAAGGTTTTACAAGAACATTTTATGAAAGATATGCGACAACATTCAGATAATTCTTTTAACGCAGTATTCCTAAAAAAAGAAATCCCTAAAATGATGAAAGAATCAATAATCCATTGAAGAGTTTAGATATAATTGGGAAACAGTGAGGAACTGGTGAGTGATTGGATAGCAATGAAAGATTTCGGGGTGATTGTATTTGATTGTAAGAATCTAATAGGTAAAGAGAGCAACAATGGAAATTAAGCAGCACTACAGGAACAATGGAAAATTGTAGCTAAAAGAGAAAAAACCATGAGTTGATCAGACTAAGTAAGGATTAGATAAAAGATTAACCGTGATGAGCAAATATTAGCTGAAATTAATTATTTAATTCATTAATTCATATAAATAAAACAAAGAATATGTGTGTGTATGTTCCCTATACAAATCCACAGTTTGTGTCGAATCTGAACCAAATTTTGGAGGGAGGTACTTGGCCACCCGGGAAGGTTCGTAGGGGAGAAAACTTCTGAACGCTAACTTCACCCAGAAAAAAGATAGAGGCGTTTTTAAGTTAGTAAAACTAAATTTTAAATACCGTCTGCACGAGCGTGAAAGAAATTAATTAGTGCGATAAGAAAAAGTTTTTGCCATTTTTTTCTTAAATGTAAACGAATAAAATTCTTGCTTTCCCTTTTAGGCTTTTCCTGTAACTGGGGATTTAAAAATTTTTGGCGATTAATTAATTTTTCGAACTGCGCGCCAGTAATCTAATCGGGACTTTCAAACAGGCGTCAGTTGACGAACATTTATTTTCAATGTGGACTCCGTGCAGAGCCATGCGACGTAGCTAGTATGTTTATAAAAAATAAGCTCATGTTACTCTTTGCAATAATATGGAATAGAAAACACTTTAAGTTGTACAAGATTATCATTTATCTATCCGTAAATTCCGCTAAAAAAATCACATTATTCAATATCTTTCTCTAAATATCATTCAATACTTTCTTTCTGAATTCATAATAAAGTATGTGCGACGTTCAAGCAGTAAAAGTAAAGTTGAGTAAAATTGGAAATCTTCAACTGCTCGGTAGAATATGGCACGATAGAATTAACCATGTTATCAAACTCTTAATGAAAATCAATTGTTGCAAATGATGAAAATGCTGATGTAGGTCGCCATCAATGCATCGATGAGAGATTTTCCAATATATGTCATCAAGAAACTCCTTTAAGGCATTTGAAATGGAAAGTGAGTATGAGAAAGAAATTGGCAAATATTTTTTCTTGAGGGAGAAAAATAATAAATGTTTTAGTGAAGAGAAAAAGTTTTTTCCGTTCATACTCATTAAAATTTTATTCCAATTTGTGAATATGGTCTTCTGTTTCAGAATAAATTGATTAAGCTGAAGCATTCCCGTTATTTTTTAATTAATAAAAACTAGAACAAATTTGTATTAGTACATATATGATAATGTAGATATAAAAACGCATATAGATATAAAAAAAAGCGTAACAATTGCAGAAAGCAATAAATCAATAAATGCAAAACATGAAGAAAATCCATGCATATAAAAATAGATGGATGTATATATATTTGTTTGTATGTTTGTTCCTTATACAAATCCACAGTTTTCGTCGGATTTTCATCAAACTTGGCACAGAGGTTTTTTGATGCACTAGAATTCGCATAGGCGGGGTTTTGAAAAAATCCAAAAAGCTCAAAATTAAAATTTTTGTTTCAAAATGGCCATTTTCTTTCAATTTTTAATAGATAGAGTAATAGAGATAAGCCATTAAGCACACAAATTGATAAAATTTAACACATTTAAATATGAGTATTTTCCAACAAAGATTACGATTAACAATGAATTATCAAGTTAAGGCTCACCTATTTCACTTCAGCATGAAATAAGTTAAATGTAATGCAATACCAGGCTACGCCGGGTAATAAACTAGTTTGAAAAATAAAAAAGTTTTTAAATGCAACTGTGTATGTATAACACAACTAACGGTTTACCTCATGATCACACACGGAATACTGCCAGTTTCAAATTGCAGCGTAAGAGCATTGTTATCAAAGTTGTGTTACAGTCGTTATTCCATTTAACCATAATAAGAGAAATATAATTATTATTGTTAACTAAAAGCAGAGAGAAAAATTTAATTTTAATGGAGGATTGCTACATCATTAAATTTTGCTATTCGCGAATATGGCTCTAACTTGACATCAATTGCTAAAATTATAGCGTTCATGAAAAGCTTTTGAATATTATAATCACATTATTGCTAAAATTTAAGATATTTTTTCAATAAAGTGGGAAGACAGAACCCTTTAATTAACATTAAGAGCATTTTTTAATTAAGCAAGCTGAAGTTGGTCAAGAAAATAAAAAATAAAGAATCCTAAATGTCGTCTAATATTGAAGAAATTTTTATTGCGAAAACGAAGAGCAAAATGAGAGAACGCAAATGGAAAACACGAAAGTTAATAATTAAATAATAATTAACTGCTATCGTGTAAGCCTCCTTATATGATCACGAGACAAAAACTCATTAAGTTTTAGATCTAGAACAACAGGTTAGCTGTTATTCATATTAACATTCAGTGCCGCTTTAGGAAAAAAAGGTTTATAACTAAAAATATTTCAGCCAATTTCTTTTTATTAATCAAATACTTTCCCAAAACTGTACTGGAATAAACAAAAGAAAAACTCTGCTGGTCTTGTATATATTGGAACCTAGGATAAATAAAATTTTAGGATACGTCTCTATATTTTTATTATTTTTATTAATGTACATCTTTTTTAAGCTTTTTTTTTTACATATTGAAAATATCAGAGATAAAAAATATTTAAGGTATTTTTTATCAGCATTTATTTAAATAATAATAATAATAGTAATGTCGGTCGCACTTAAACGAATACTGTCGGTTCCAAGAAATATTATTCGATTAAGCGGGGTATTTGTTTAAGCGGGGATCTTTAACATTGCGTCTATGGCATCGGTTCCGGGAAAATTTATTCGTATAAGCAGGGTATTCGTTTATCCGTTACCCGATTAAGTGGGGACGACAGTATTAACAGTAATAATAATAATAATAATAATAATAATAATAATAGCAACAACTATATTAAATAAATAATTTTCTTTTTAATAATAAGAGGTTCTTACAAAGCATTTTAATTTTAAGCATTCGTCAAATTTCTGACTTTAGAAAAAATTTCAATTTAGTTATATACTTCAAAGGAAAAAAAATAGTCTTTTTCCATCCATTCTCAGAAGTGATAATGAATTGTCCTTGTCTGTCCCAAGGTTATTTTGCTGAAAATATTGTTCAAATTTTTTTCAAATATAAATTCAACAAAGATGGAAGCAGTCAAGAATTTTCTCTTTTTTTATTCTTCAAAAAAGAAAAAATAAATAAATAAATAAATCATTTTTATGATATATTTAAGTGCGTATTTATTGTGAAAATTGTTATTCTGACTATAACGTGAAAATGACTTGCGTTGCAAAAACGATTGGAAGATTTCTCCGCACTTCGAAGCCTTCTAAAATATTAATTATTTTGTTAGAACTAATTGCGATAAATTTAGAGAGCGCCAAAATCCACTTCAAAAAATTATACTCCAAACTGTTAACACATTTATAATTACTTAAAAAAATTTATAATTACACAATTAAATGCTCAATATGGTACATAACTTACAAAAATACCTCGTCTTTTTAATATTACTATAATTATATTACTTAATATTACTATAATTACTATAATTATTATTATATTACTTAATATTACGCATTCCTATTGTGTATTTTAATATTATGAGCTTTAATTCATACTTGTACAAAATAAAATTTCCTCGACGATTGAAGCACTTATTTGAGGAGGGGGGGGTGAAACAAGATTTTTTTTTAATAAAGAGATAAAAAGGAACGACTTGGCACACTTGAAGATGGTAATGAAAAAGCTCCGTCACTATGTTTTGCTTTAAAAAAATATACCATCGATTGTTTCATTAAAAATGTACAGTGTTTGTATTAAGTTATTGTTAATTCTTAAAAAGTCTCACTTTGTTGGATAAAAATTGAGGTACAAAGTTTCTTTTTTTCCCGATACATAAAAACAATTTTCGATTACATTTAAAACGCGAGATTATAATAGAAAATTTATATATAAAGCGCTTACTACCAAGAAAATTGATGTATCGGCGTCCTATTCGCATACCTCTAATCAGAGACATTTTAACGCGATTAGAAGTGTTTTTTCCAGGACCGTCATTTAGGGGGGGGCAGGGGGGTCAATTGCCCCCCCCTGACTTTGGGAAATCAATGTGTTATCATATAAGTGGGCGTGGTGTTTTCCACTTTTTGATAAATTTTACATTGTGTATGTACCTTTTGCCCCCCCCCCCCCCACCCCCTGGAAAAATTCGAAATGACGTCCCTGTGTTTTTCATAGATTGAAAAATAAAAATGTGCCTCAAATAAATTTCAGTGAAGATTATTTTCATGTTTCGTATCTTGCATGGGAATTTATTATTTCGGCAAGTGAGAAAAAAATATGAATTGAAAAAAAAAAAAAAAAAACTGCATTTCTAAAAATATTGCACTTTTTCAAATTCAAAATATCAAAAATTCTAAATATTAAAAATTTAAAGTAAAACACATTGTTTTCTTTTTCTCTCATCTCCCACCTCGTCTTTGAAAAGTTAAATCTTTGATGAAGTTTATCATTCATGGGTCGTTAATGTTTTTTGTATATTTTCCTCTTCCAAAAATGCCTAGGAGTATTTTCATACCATTAAAAAAAGAAAAACAAACTTGCAATATATCTGTCTCTAATTGCACAAATTACACTATTTTAACGTACTGAAGGCAGTACGATTTAGTTTCTGCTTGAACGATTGCTTAAAATTTTATAGACGCAACGCCGTATTCGGCAGTTTTTCATTATTTATCTGTTTTAAAAATTCAACACAATGCGCAAAAATGAGTCTGTAATATTAAATTTGGAGCTGCTGTAAAAGTTTAGATTTGCTTAGAGATTACTTTTTGATTAGAATTTTTTAGAATGGAAAACAGTGAAAGAAAGAAATTGCATTTCAAACGCGTTTTTCCGTCGCACAATATTGTACAGTACGGCTGCGTCACGAAGCTTTGAAAAAAGTACTCTGCAAGAAAAAGTGTTGTCTTTACAGTATAATGCAGCTAATTTTACAGTAATAAACTTTTTAAAAAAATGCTAGTTTTACAGCAATAAACTATAAAATTTTTAACTTCACAGTATTAAACTGTAAAATTTCTAACTTTACAGTAATGAAATAAAATTGTTAATTTAGCAGTTTCAAACCAGTTTAAAACTAAAATTGCTCATTTTACAGTTTAAAACTGTAAAATGCACTGTAATAGACTATGCAATTGTTAATTTTACAGTTTATTACTGTGCATTTTACAGTTTTAAATTGGAACCCCTACTGCCAGTATTAAACTGGAACCTCTGCTGCCAGTATTATACTGTAAAAACAAGTTTTTCTTTTTGCAGCGTACAATATTAAAGAAAAAAAAATAAATAAATAAAAAATAAAAAAAGAGTGTACTTCCGAATAATAAAGAAACCTCATGCTAATACAAATTCTGTCCAATTATTTTCAAAAATCGATGGGGATAAAAAAAAAATACTGATCTGAAGCCATATCTTCACTCTAGAGTCGCTGATTCAGCAGAATCAAAGAGTTTCTGGAAAGTCGCTAGTTTAATAGCATATTAGTTTAGAACATTGTGTTTAAAAGGAAATTACGCTCTGAAAATGACGTACGTGTATTTCAGCATTTCACGTAGTAGTTTATTCAGAGTATGAAATGGTGCTACAAAACCAACAGATATTTGTCTTAATTAATTAATTATTTTAGATTTGGAATTATTGAAGTAAAGTATTAACCCATTAATGCCTGACTTTTTTTTCCAAAGATATTTTATATACTGGTTACAAACAGTGTTTAATGGACAAGAAAAATAATAAAAAAAGTATTATGTAAAAAATAATTGTTTTATTATGGAAAGAAAAATCGTCCCTTAAAAGTTACGATAGACCACAGAGGGTACGTACTTTTTTTACTAAAATTTTTTTTCTGCCCACGATATAATATTTAAAAAGACATTTTATAAGAAGAAATAAAATCAGCAGTTAACATAAACTGGGAAGCTGGAAATAACTTTGAAAACTTAGCTTTTTTTCTTGAGATTGTGAACGATGTAATTTTCGATAAAGATCATATTAAAACTGCTACAGAACACACTTTACAATGGTTATGTGCTGCAATCTGTTAATAACAAATTGAAACAATACCAAGGTACTAATTGAACACTATTATTTGGTTGAAATGTTCACTTTGGGGAAATTCAGACCCTTTTTTGGGCCGTCCCTAAAAAGGGACGATAGGCATTAATGGGTTAAAAATACCCCAGATATTTAGCATCTTCGGCCTTGAAATGACTATTTTATGAAATTTGAAATGTTGCACGACTGTATTTAAAAGTGCTAAAGAAACGATTTATTTAACTCTACATGCATTTTACTGCCATTGGAAATTCTTGTCGTAATATGTTATTGAAGCTACACTTATTAATGGGATAGGATGTTGTGCGGCCTTAGTGAATAAAAAAAAAGAAAGAAAATAGAACGACATGAAATAGCATTCCGCCTGCTACTGTCCGTCTGTGAAAACCGCGCCAAGCACTCGCGAACCATTCCACTTAATAAAAGGGTGATGGGCTATGAGTGGGACCTTTCCGAAGTTTCCAATTTAAAACTCGCATTTTTGCTATCCTTTTGATACATTCAACTAAACTATGTATTTGAAATTAGCATCGTTCTACGTTGTTGGATACGGCTCAAAATGCTTCTTGTTATTCTTCCTCTTATTGTTATCTAACCTCTCACCCCTATTTTAGTACGATCAGAGAAGACCTCACGCATGCGTAAATGCGCGGAAGGTTTTACCTAAGCTCATGTTGCTCATGTGCAATATTTTGTTTACATACTATAGTTCGGTCATTCCATAGAAATGTCAACCTCAGCCTAAAAAATAAAAGTACCTTAAAGACTCAACTGTGACCTATCATTTTATTCAACATACTTTCTACTATATGAATCTAGCAAAAATTTTGAAAAATCCGTTTTGGTGTTTATGTTGGAGCTCTGTAAGTACATGGCTGCAGAAAAGTTTTAGAAAACGCTAAAAACATTGGTCATTGTTTTCGTGCATAATGTTAGAATTTCTGTGAATTTTTAGAAGAACTGCGTTTCTTATGAAAGTTTGGAGTTATATCTGATTGAATTATTTTTTCATTCAGTTTATAAGATAAGCATTTTAATTATCTTCATTATTTCACTTTCTTATTTTATGTTACGTTAGTCACAAAAATGCAATGTTTTCTATTTTAAAACTGAACTAAAAACAATTAAATACCGTAGCTGTTTATTTTCTCATGTTTGTATCATATCTACTTGAAAATCCTAAAATATTTATTTTAGATATATTTAATAGAAAAATATTAGTGTGACTAACGTAACATTTTAGGTGTGTGACTAACGTAACAGTTTGAATGTGACTATCGTAACAGTTTGAATGTGACTATGGTAACAATTAAAAAAAGGTTAATGCAGCGTAAAGCTTAACTATTTTAGTGTTTATTTAAATTTCCAGTTAAGAGTAAATAAACATATCAAATTAATTTGAAATATTTGAGGCAAAATAGCTCCTTTGACTGCTTCAGAACGGAAAAGAAGAAGTCGGGCGAATCAGAGTCTCTATAAAATTCAGATGAAAGAGAAATGTCAAAAACATTGATGCGTTCTTCACTAAAAAACACAATTTTGGGTATGAAGTTAAAAGAGAAAGAAAGAGAAGCCTCAAAATAATTAATAAGTAAGACGGTTGCAAAGAAACAAACTACAATTTCCTCCATATCTGCAGAATCTCTTTTTCTCACAAGGCAAGCACTGGAAAAGGCAAAGAAGAAATTTTTTTTTGAAAAAAGCTTTAGCCAACAGTCCCCGAAAGAAAGTTATATCTATCCAAAAGCTGGCATCAGGTATAGCAGATAATACAGGAAATTCTAAATCCCACAGACACTCGTTAAGTTTGTCGGATAATACAAGGCAATAAGTCCTCTAATTTTATAATAATGTGATAATTTCGCGATTTTTTTCCCACAAGAAAGATGTTAAATCTGTAAAGAACTTTGTTGCCAACAAGAGAAAGAAGTTACAAAAGGGTTTGCCTATGTATAACTTAGAAGAAACCTATCAACTTCATAAAAAAATTAATAAGAATGAAAAAACTGGTTTTGAAAAAAATTGCGAGTTAATTCTAGGAAGTTCAAACATTGGGCTCAAAAGATCAAAAATGATAGAGACAGGTCAAAGAGCTGAATGGCCCAAACCTGATAATATTCAGTTTGCAAAAGATGAATTTTCTTTGACAGACTCAATTAAGTTAAAAGGGAGCCTTCCATTTACAATTTCTTACCTCAGAAGAAATAAATAAAAAAATACATGAAATTAAAAAAATAATAATAAATATATAAATAAAGAAAAATATGCAACATAATAAGTTTTAAAAAAGGAAAAAGTAATATAATTATCAATAATATTAGCCATAATAAATTGTATTTAATTCATCTAGTGTTTGTTATTCGATGGTTACGTTAGTCACGTTACGTTAGTCACACTCCATTTTCAGCAAAAGTGACACTTAAGACTAAAAAAATTCAAATTTAATAAATGCGATATATTTCTCAAGGTTGCAAAAATGTTACGTTAGTCACACTGCTATTTTGGTTGAAAAAATATCTGTTGTCAGTAATTTTATTTTAAATTCTTAGCAGAAATAATATATGTACACCATTTACATTGCGAATCACCAACACAGCAAAAAATTATTTTTTATCCATTAAGTTGCAGGTAAAATGAGTTATAAAATCAGCTCTGAATGTTACGTTAGTCACGATGGAATGACCCAGTTAAACAATTCATCTAGAGTGAAACCTATAGTCGGTGATTCACTCCCACCGGGAAAATAAAATATTTCTAAAAATTTTCAAGAATCTTGAATTTTTAAACACATTAAGATGTCATATCTACTTGAAAATTTGCACATATATACTGCAGTCACAAAACTATTTCAATCATTACACTAGCGCAGCCAGAATCATTTTCTGGATTTTTTTTTTTTTTTTTTTAATCAAACTAGCTTTCACATGCGTTAAAACGAAAAATTAGGATTGGTAATGATGTTAAGATCAAGGCCTCGCCTCTGGCGGGTGTTTTTACCGCCCCCTCCCTCCTTTCCTGCACCACTGACTCAATATGCCTTTATAAAAACTTCAATTTTTGCTTCTAGTCTTCAATAAAATGGCAGTCATGTTACTGGTTTACAGAGGCCATGCATTTATTGAAAACCACAAGATTATAATGTTGATGTTGCTAAAGTTGAATTGATACATTTAACCTTATTAATTGAAACTTAATTCGATTTTATTATTTCAATATACTTTCAATATTATAATCTTATGCAATCCAATAAAGGCATAGCTTTTGTCGGCTAGTTTTTTAACTAATCTACAGTATGTGCAAAAACAAAATTTATGATTAGTTTTAGGAATAATATGATTGTATGAATTCGATCAGTATTGATTTCTATGATGTTTCATATTAAAACATCTGCTCTGCATGAAACCGAGATTTAACTCTACACGTTGGTAAATGATATTAGCTTGATTGTTATTCACGGGGAAAATTAGTTAACGGGGAAATCCAGCATTCACTAGACAATGCCTAAATATCATTAAATTGCAGAGTGCGAATTAGAGTGAAAGCTCCATTGTAAATCAAATATAGTATCTGAAGCGCTCATGTGTAACACTGGCAGAAATTAAAGACTTAAATCAAGCGCATTTCTGTTGTTCCTGAAATTAAACAGTGAGAGAGTAAAGAATTGAAGGGCTTGGAGGATGAAGGGCTACGTTAAATTTTAAAAAATAAACACTCTGGACAATGGTAATCAATGGATACAGGTAAGCAAGTAAAACGGTTCATCAAAAAGTAGATGACCAATTTCATACGCACACAAACGACAAAACCAGAAAACAAAGAAGCTGCAACAATTGCATCAATAAAGCTTTGAACTTTCACTACTCGCAATTTCTGTTTTATCGCACAACCCTTTCATTTCCAAAGCCCTTCAATTATGATTCATGTTTACTTGAGCGAAAATAATTTTCCTTCTGCAATGGTTTTTTTGTATCAAGATTTTCTGGAACTACTTTGATATAAGCCCCAAATCGGAAATTTGGCGACTTTTTTTTCTTTTTTTCGCCAAGCAAAAAACCTGTTGCCACAAAAATTATTGCCACAAAACTTCAAAAATAAACTCAAAAAATGGTATAAATGCAAGAAAATACTAAATTTGGCTACAGCAAAAACCTAAATTAGCTGTAAAAACCTAAATTGGCAACATCAAAATAGGAAACAGCAACCCTAAAGAGTCCATAGGGAGTTCCAGATTTGGCGAGTAATTTTTATTTTTTGGGGGGGGGGGGGCGGTATATCAAAGTTATACCGATTTTCTTAGCATCATTTATAAATACTGAAGACTAATGATGCCTCAATCATCCACTGCTTATTATTACCATATAATCTCTGGGCTTCATCATTTTAGTTAACTAGCAGTACTATACAATATATGGGCTGTGGGAAAGGGCGGATACAAGGTAGGGGCGATGGGGGCGATCGCCCCTTCCTCGGGACACTCTTCATCGGTAATTTTTCGGTATTGAAGTTCTAAAAATTCAATTTTATACAATTTTTAAATACTTCATGGAGGAAGGTATGAGGCACTCCCCGGAAATGTTTCGAAATTGAAGTCCGAATTCGTTAACCTTTGTGATTAATATTTGTAGACCAGTGTGAACAGCAAAAAGTAAGTAAGAAAAGTCAATCGCCCCTCCCTTGAAAAATTTCTGGATCCGCCCTTGGCTGTGGGCAACATTTTTTTCATCATTTCACTTCAGCAGTAAGAAACTCGCTGTAACTGAATTCTGAAGACTCATATTAACGTAGTTAATTAATTAAAATGAAAAATGTAGTCACAAATGAAAAGTAAAAAAAAAATTGTTCGTTTTTAAGTTTGCTAGGAATGTTGCCATAAAATTATAATTCCGGGAAAAAATTCGAAGTTAAAATTGTAACTGCAATTCATTAGTATTTTTTAAATCATCGAACAATAAATACATAATTTATTATGCAATTAAAATTCAGGCATTAAAATATTATTTGCAAAATCTGTTGCAATGAAATTGCGTTTAAATTCGGAACTCACTTCACGTTTGAGTAAATAAAAATAACAAGCTGAATTCTAAAAGTGAGGAAATTCTATCAAAAGACCCTGAAGAAACAGAGATATACTTTCGAACTAGTGGAGAATAATAATCGAGAAATAAATAATTAAAATCTAAATACTCGAAAAATTGCATATTTTCGAGTACCAAAAACTAATTAAATGGCTATTCCACAACTAAACGTTCAATGTTCGCTTAAACGTTTTGCGAATCTTAAAAATTCCAGTCAACAAAATGCATAGATTTCAGTTTTTATTAATAAATCGCAAATGTTTAGAAAAATACTTTGATATAGGAAAAAAGCTGTTTTCGTGGACGTACCTTTCAAAATTAAATTCTATGAGAATATTGGAAATATTCTTTGGTTTATCTGAAGCATATTTAATAAAGAAGTAAAAGAAAATTATTATGCTTTGAAGGGCTTCATTTTTATGCAATGGAATGCCTTATAAAATCTGTTCTGAGTTCATATTTTTTCAACCTACGTTTAATCTTAGCAGGGGGGGGGGGGGGTTAGCTGCAAGATTTTAGTACTTTCAATGGTGAAATCAGTAGCTCGCGAGAACAATTGGAATGAATAAAAAAGCCTTCCTTTTTCAAAATATTTCATCAAAACTTTTTTTTTCTAATAAAATGGGAAAAACTATTTCCCTAATTTCTTTCTCATATTGCATTTACAAATAAAACGTTCAACTCAGCACTAAATTTTTATAATTTTTTTATTGAAAACTTCATTTAGTTAGGGTTAAGTTAAAGCAATGTCATTGTTCTGAAAATCTCTTTTATTTTCGAAATAAATCAACGTGACCCATCGTGGGACAAGGTGATACTCAAATACATAAACTATTACGCTGATTAAACATGCAACGAAATAAAGATTCTAAAAGTTGAATTTTAAAGATGAGTGTCATAAAATATTTGAAGAATTAATCCGAGCTGGATGAGACATAAACTAAAATCTGATTTGCAGTTAATACAAACCTGACTATAACTATCCTCTACGAAATACTCTCTTTACAATATTTCAAAAGAAATATTCTTCCTTTGAGTACTTTTATTTTTAGTCACTTCTAATTAAGCATTTCTGAAAAAAGAAAAAACACTTTAAAACGTATGAGCTAATCTATGACACGTATTTCTTTGACCCAAGCACGATATATCCACACAAATCCAAACAACATTTGATCCAAATATTAACTAAAAAATCTGGTATGGACCCCACACTACTTCCTTTTACGTGTAAATTCTTTAGTAGTTGCCTTAAGTGTTTAAAAAAGTGCTTGGAGTTAGCAAGGTAACAATTCAAATATTTACTCCCCTAAGCTGCCACGAAACAATGCAAAAAAACGTTTTACAATGATTAATCTCATCAATGATAAAAAATATTTTACAATGGTTAATTTTCTAAATATTGCTGATTTTAATGTCATTCAGTGAATTTTTCGCAAAATATCGCCAATAGCGCCAAGTTGAACCCAAATTCAAAAAATAATTTTTTCGCCAAATTTGTGGCCAACTTGGCGATAAGTCGCCAATTTGGCATCCAACACTTGGCGACCAAAATCTTGGCGACATATCGCCAAGTGGTTGCGCCAATTCATATCACTTGAGTCTGCATTGAAATTAACACTGATTTACTCCAAAAAATGGGTAAAACACCCCTTGGTAACATTCGAATGCAACCACAAGGGGAGGTGCACAACTAGACCATCCTCAGAGCCTACATACCAAGCTAGAAGCTTCTACGACATATAGTTTTTGAGTTATGCGACAAACATACGCACATGCATACGTATATACGTACATACAGGCGTCAAGAGAAAACTCGTCGTAATTAACTCGGGGGAGGTTGAAAAGGATTTTTCGACTGTTTATATGTTGGTAGGTATATATGCACGTGCTGACAGGTCGAAAAAACTACTAAACATTCATTCGGGGGTGAGCAAAATCAAAATTTAGACCCAAATTTGAGTGAATTTTTTTTTTCGTGATCACAATACTTCCTTTACTACGTAAAAGGAAGTAAAAACGGCGAAAACAACAGCTTCGAATCTAAACAAAAGTTCTGCTAATTAAAACTATGCTTCTTATTTGACGAGCACAACAGCCGGCCGCCTTGTCTAGTGGTTTGAGAAGTCTGACCCGCGAATGTGGTGGCCCCGGGCTCGAATCCCGCCTCAGAAATGAATGCACGTTCTCTCGCCTGTCCTTTCTTTATATGAGTGTGTTTTCGTGCTGTGAATGGTTGCTTACCTTATAAATGGGATCATATGGTACGTGCGTACTGCGGAAGTCGGATTTCCGACCAAATTACGGTACTGTCCAACCTCGAAAGTCGCGCCTGGCAGTCATGAACGCTTCGATTTGAAAAAGGGGTGATAGGTCAGGAGACGCACTTGCAGGTGCTTTCAGTTTTTACTTCCTGGTTGAATGTTACTTTGCATTTCTCCCCTGTTTTGTGAAAATCAGAAGAGACCTCAGGCATGCGCAAATGCTAAGAAGGTCGTACGATAAAAAATTAGACAGTACAGTTGGAAAAGTGAAACAGCGCACCCCAAATCCAAGGCAACAACTATATACCACAAGTGAAGGAAAAGCGTCTTTTTTTTTAACTGCCCCCCCCCCCTCCGCCCCAAAAAAAACAATGTCTCTTGAATAATTCTCAACCAAAAAAAAAAATGTCAGATTCTCCCACACACCGTAGATCAATTCAGCGTAATTCTCAGCTTCCTCATACTCTGAGTTCTGCGCAGATGCGCACTCTAGAATCAAAGTACTTGTACCAACTTAATTCAGTATCAACTGGACCCGAGCTCCCCTTTCCAATAAAATAGTAAATTGAAATCGTATTTTCATTGTAAATGCTCAGATGTCAAGAATGATCTTTCGTGAAAAATTACGTGAATTATAAAATTAATATAAAAGCATTTATTTTATTTTCAATGAGATCATTTTAAATTATAATCTGCAGTTTCAAATAATTTTCAGCTAATAATTTATTTATTTCCACAATAAACATTTAACACTTGCTTTAAGATATTTTTAGGTTTAATGAAAAAAATCTGAACAGAAATCTAGGGTGGCAAAGCACAAAAAATGATTGATGGATCTAAATGATCTTATCGACGAATGACTAGCTGACCAAATGCTTTGTGCAATAACATAAATGTCAAAAAAACTGAATGTCTCCCATTTAATTGAAGCTTACGTCTATCTAAAACTACATTGGAACGAACCCTGTCGTATTATGTCCAGAATTGATAAAGAATGCTTTCATCCCGAAGTACTTTAGTAACATTATCAGTATAGAGCCACTTTTTTTAAAGGTACTACGTCTATATTTTGGCAAAAAAGAAACATTCAGTTACATTGAAGGGAAACACTAGTACATATTAAATTCTTGTCTAGCTAAGAGATGGTGAATTCCAGCGGTAACGGAAATACAGTAAATACTAGGGATGCACCGATTAATCGGCAGTACCGATTAATCGCCCATAATCGGCCACTTTGCCGATTATTAATAATCGGCAAAATCGGGCCGATTAATCGGTGGAAAAAATATTTTTCAAATATTATTCTTTAAAGTATACCTTTACTAAGAAACTATGATGAATAATTTTATTAACAGTAATAATAATCCTAACAGTTGATATAAAGTTTTTTTTAAAATTAATTATCCTACTTTGAATAAATATACATAGACAATGTTGCAATATTTTTCATGTGGCGATAGTTTTCTCTTAGCACAGTGCTTTTAGTTAACCTCTAATTTTCAAAGAATAAAAGTATTGAATTAAAGGCTACTAATTATTAAAAAGTATGAATTAAAAGTACTCCTAAATTGGAGTGCTCACCACAGACTCCCCTCCCCCTTTTTTTTGAATTTTTATGTCCAATTAAAATAACTCTAACAATGTGTCAATACTATTATTGACAATAATATGAAAATTGGTTCTAAGATATTTGATAAAATATTGAAATTATTTTGTGAAAACTAGGAAAATGGAAAAAATCTTCTCTCGGAAATAAATTACTTACTATTTCTAACTTCGAATTGTATAAGAGAGAAAAAACAGTGATGGTAAAATTGAAAACAATTATCCTCATCATTAATCGGCTCAGCCGATTAATCGGCCGATTATCAACTGCCGATTAATCGGTAATCGGTAATCGGCCAATTTGTTTATCGGTGCATCCCTAGTAAAAACGAAAAAAAAAAAAACAATGTATTTATATCTGTCAGCAAACCAAAATGCATATTTTTTTTAATAAGTGATGTATAACAACTTCTATGCTTAGCACGGCTGCACTACTGTGTAGACTTCAGGGTAAGATTTAATAAATTGTGCAGGATGACAAAGAGTTACTCGTTTTAATAAATCCGAGAAAAATATTGAAAAATATAATTATTGTTATCTGAGTAGGAAAGTTAATGACTAGAGCACAAATGCATGGTTCATTTATTGGCAAGCGTAACAAGATGAATTGTTTGCGATTTTAATTGTACTCCAAAAATGATTCCCAAACGCCACACATAAAAAATTATTCTTTCCTGAATTCAGAATATTCGAACTGCAGATTATTACGTTAATTAAGTTACTTTTCAATATAAAGACACAGCTCCTGGGCTTTAAAAGTGATTTCTTTCGTATTTTCACTGAGAAACAGGGGTGCCCACAGGGGGGATTATGGCCCAAGTTGCGCCATCAAACATTTTGGTGGGGATTTTTAAAACTAATTTATATATTTATTTATTTAAATTATTCATTAATTTATTTTTTTAATTTAAATTTTTTTCTGATTTTTTTAAAATAAAAATTATTCATTTATTTATTTTTCTAATTTAAATTATTTCTTTTATTTCGTTTTTATAATTTTACATTTATTTATTTCCTGTGTGTGTGCTTGGAATGTCTAGAAGAAAATAAAGCGATTCTATTCCGATCATAATTAGTACTTTTAAAAAATTAGTAATAAAAAAATAATAACTATAATTTTAAAAATAATAGCTATAATTTTAAAAATAAATAAATAAAATTTAAAAAAAATAATATTTAAATAAATATATAAATAATACTTTTAAAAAAATATTTAAATAAATAAATACATAATATTTAAAAAAAAAATAAATTTTATAAAAAAGAGGGGTAAAAATAAAAAATAAAAAGCACAAGAGGGTTGTGAAAAATGGGTGGGGGGGGGGATTTGCGCCATTGAGTTTGAGCGGGGGGGGAACCCCTGCTGAGAAATAAAGAACTTTATTTCTAAAGTTTACAAATACCTTAGTGCTAAAGATGTACAGAAAATAACAACGTTACAATGCACAAATGAGCAGGGATACTGCAGACACGTGTTTCGGCGTTACAAGGAACGCCTTTATCAATGCAAAAAAGTTGTGAGCTTATGGATGCACAGACATCCGACAAAAGCAACGGAAACAGAAGCGAAGAGCTTAAAAAGCAAACATAGCGGATTACGTGAACACCAATAAAAAATTCGAAGCCAAAAAAGATCCAATGGGAAAATAAAGAATGAACCGAAGCTTTCTACCAGGTACGAAATGGAAAGAAAGAATTCGATTGGCGACATGATAAGCCAAAAGGCTAACATAATAAAAAAACACTAGGTTAAACTGTTAACCGCAAGAACAAAAAAGAGCAGAATGAAAGAAAGCGAATCGGTAAATGAAAAAAAAAAATAAATAAAGACAAGTAGAAAATGGAAAATGCCAGCAAAATCAGAGGAATAAATTAGAAAGGTAAAAGGCAAAATTAAACAAAAGGACGCCAAACAGCAGAAAAATAAGGAATAGCATTGAGATCGTTAACTAAGTCAGAACTGTTTTTCAAAATATGGAAGGATTCCCAAAAATCAAGATCTGATGGGTTGAGGCATTTTTGGACAATTTGAAAAGAATTAAAATCGAAAGAATGATTCTTTTCCCAACAATGTTGCGCAATACTAGACTTATTCAATTGTTGCTTTTTCACATAATTCTGATGTTCCTTTAAACGGAATTTCAAAGCACATCGCGTTTGTCCGATATAAGAGAGATTGCAACTGCAATTAATTTTATAAATACCACAACTATTAAGAGGATGAATGGGATCTTTAAGGGAAGAGAAACATAGTTTATTCGTAGGGGAGAATACCACCTGGAAATTGAAACGTTTGAGAATCTTAGCAACCTGATAACTCACAGAGGGAAAGAATGGTAAAACAACCAAATTCTTTCTAATGAAAGTTCTCTTAACAAAAGTTGTTTCGGATTTGTTAGAAAGTTTTTTAAAAATGGAATCAATCAAAGTATGAGGATAGTTTCTATCAAGAGCCACAGCTTTAAGATAGTTGAGTTCTGCTTTAAGAAGTTCCGGTGAAGAACAAAGATTAATAGCACGCTGAACAAAAGAATTAAATGCAGCATATTTTTGACTAGGAGGGTGAGATGAAAGTCGATGAGGAGGTAACGAGACAGCAAAAGGTTTGCGATAAACGGTAGTTTCAAAGCCGAATTCTGTACGAGAAACTAAAACATCAAGAAAGGGAATGCAATTATCCTGTTCTTTCTCACAAGAGAATTGAATATGAGGATCAATAGCATTTAAAACGGATAAAACATCGTCATTATGGAACTGGTTATGGTTCATTAGAACAAAACAATCGTCAACATATCTAACGTAAAATTGAAACTGTAATTTTTGGAACAACTCAACCTCAAAATAATGCATATAAATATCACTAAGAATGGGGCTTAGTGGGTTACCCATAGCCAAACCATCTGACATAGTGTAAAATTGTTCATTAAAAGCAAAAGAACATTGTTCAAGGCATGTACGGGTAAGGAAAATTAATTCCTCAATTTCCTTAGAGGCAAAATGAAATTCTGAAAGTCTCCTTTGAAGGCATAACAATGCACCCTCGATAGGAACATTCGTAAATAATGATTTAACATCAAAAGAAGCCATAAAAGAATCCTTAGGAACGAAATTATGAATTTTCTTAACAAAATCTACAGAATTTTTAACGGTGAATAAATTATGAATCCTAAGTGGAGAAAACACAGAGACTAAATATTTAGCAAGTTTATAAGAAGCAGTACCGATATTGGAAACAATCGGTCTAAAAGGGATACCAGTTTTATGTACCTTGGGTAAAGCATAAAATCTAGCACAATTAGCAATAGAGGGAATAACAGAGCGTTTAACACTTAAAGGAATAGACTGAACCGACTTAACCGCAGAAGAAATCGTTTTTAACTCTTTTTCGCTAGGATCTTTCGAAATTTCAAAATACGGACCAGAAGAAATCAAATCATTAGTTTATCAACATAAGATGATTTGTTAAGAACAACAATTTGACCGGCGGTCAAATTGTTGTTGCTATGGGTAACCCACTAAGCCCCATTCTTAGTGATATTTATATGCATTATTTTGAGGTTGAGTTGTTCCAAAAATTACAGTTTCAATTTTACGTTAGATATGTTGACGATTGTTTTGTTCTAATGAACCATAACCAGTTCCATAATGACGATGTTTTATCCGTTTTAAATGCTATTGATCCTCATATTCAATTCTCTTGTGAGAAAGAACAGGATAATTGCATTCCCTTTCTTGATGTTTTAGTTTCTCGTACAGAATTCGGCTTTGAAACTACCGTTTATCGCAAACCTTTTGCTGTCTCGTTACCTCCTCATCGACTTTCATCTCACCCTCCTAGTCAAAAATATGCTGCATTTAATTCTTTTGTTCAGCGTGCTATTAATCTTTGTTCTTCACCGGAACTTCTTAAAGCAGAACTCAACTATCTTAAAGCTGTGGCTCTTGATAGAAACTATCCTCATACTTTGATTGATTCCATTTTTAAAAAACTTTCTAACAAATCCGAAACAACTTTTGTTAAGAGAACTTTCATTAGAAAGAATTTGGTTGTTTTACCATTCTTTCCCTCTGTGAGTTATCAGGTTGCTAAGATTCTCAAACGTTTCAATTTCCAGGTGGTATTCTCCCCTACGAATAAACTATGTTTCTCTTCCCTTAAAGATCCCATTCATCCTCTTAATAGTTGTGGTATTTATAAAATTAATTGCAATTGCAATCTCTCTTATATCGGACAAACGCGACGTGCTTTGAAATTCCGCTTAAAGGAACATCAGAATTATGTGAAAATGCAACAATTGAATAAGTCTAGTATTGCGCAACATTGTTGGGAAAAGAATCATTCTTTCGATTTTAATTCTTTTCAAATTGTCCAAAAATGCCCCAACCCATCAGATCTTGATTTTTGGGAATCCTTCCATATTTTGAAAAACAGTTCTGACTTAGTTAACGATCTCAATGCTATTCCTTATTTTTCTGCTGTTTGGCGTCCTTTTGTTTAATTTTGCCTTTTACCTTTCTAATTTATTCCTCTGATTTTGCTGGCATTTTCCATTTTCTACTTGTCTTTATTTTTCTTTTTTGTTTTTTCATTTACCGATTCGCTTTCTTTCATTCTGCTCTTTTTTGTTCTTGCGGTTAACAGTTTAACCTGGTGTTTTTTTATTATGTTACCCTTTTGGCTTATCGTGTCGCCAACCGAATTCTTTCTTTCCATTTCGTACCTGGTAGAAAGCTTCGGTTCATTCTTTGTTTTCCCATTGGATCTTTTTTGGCTTCGATTTTTTTTATTGGTGTTCACGTAATCCGCTATGTTTGCTTTTTAAGCTCTTCGCTTCTGTTTCCGTTGCTTTTGTCGGATGTCTGTGCATCCATAAGCTCACAACTTTTTTGCATTGATAAAGGCGTTCCTTGTAACGCCGAAACACGTGTCTGCAGTATCCCTGCTCATTTGTGCATTGTAACGTTGTTATTTTCTGTACAACTTTATTTCTGTTTTTATTTATCTTTATTTATGTATGCTGGCTATGCACAAATGTAACAAAAAAGTTCCTTTGCGCAATATTAAAAGTAGAAACTGCTTAAGTAAAAGCAATGACCTATCTCTTCGTATGTGCGTAAATTATTTGAATTATTTGTATCAATTATTTTCATTCGATATTTTACAAATGATGCTGGATTTTCAAAATATTTGACTGATTTATCTTTCCAGTGAAATGTTGTTTATGTACCGGCAGCTTATATAAATTGCTTATGAATCAAAACATTGTATTATTTTAAGAATGGCTGCGTAGTACTTTTTTTCTTGGAAACGGTTTGCTCATCTAATTGATTCACCGCTTGTGGTTAGTACAGAGTTTGCGATATTAAGTGAAAATCGCCATTTTTGGACTAAGGCTATGCTTTGAGGTACAGAATTTTGGGAACGAAATTTACCTTATTGAGTAAAGCTGAAATTTTATTCTTATTACGAAGAGCAATTTAAGACTACTGAAAATGGTTAAATTTCAGTCGGAGTATTGATTACGTGCCATTACCAAGCTCATTAAAAATATTTGAATATATTTTTTCCGATGATTAATCGGCCCAATATTTTTTCTATTTTAAATAATCGGTAAAATGGCCGATTTATCAGTGTATCCCTAATTCATATCCTATTTACAATAGCTGTCAAATTATAATTTGACTAATTTGAATAATTTTTTAAATTTGAAATAAAAAATCCGTTGGCACATAAAAACATAAAGATTTTTTCATTGTAAAAGTTAAGTGCATATTTTCAAGAAAGATAAATAACATAAACAGAATATATTTTTAAACATTTAGCAGTTTTTAAGTTTTGTAAGAAAATATAACTACTAAACTTGATTTTTTTTCATTATATATCAATGAGGACTCAAAAATGCTATTTCATTTTCAAAAATTCAGAATATCGTTAAAAACTGCGAACATACGTCGCAGGACAGTTAAAACATTTTAATTGATACGTGCAAGTAGGGGAGAGTGGTAATGAATGGGCCATGGTGATGAATGGGCCACTAACAAAATATGAAAAAATATTTGCATGAATTTATTTTTGATGCCATCAATAGATGTAGCTATTTGTTCTACTAAACTCATCCAATTTTCATTCGTTTGCGCTGAGCCATTTTTAAACTAGAGTGGCATGGTCAAGAATCTGACTGAAAAGTAAGTTTTTCACTTTTTAGTAAAACATTTCCTAGCTCAAATGTACCAAGTATTTCACTGCATACATATGTATAAGTTAGTCTTTCTATATCTATAAACTAATTTTAAGATGTATTTTGGTGTTATTTAAATTCAATGTACTCAGAAAACCTAAATGTATACCAAAAGTATAGGTGGGGTTGAATGGGCCACTATGTCATGGTAATGAATGGGCCACCTAAATATTGTTTTTCTTCCTTTTCTTTGGATTTTCGCATTAATATGAAACACAACTGACTGTCATAGATAAATATTACTGTCGTCAAAATAGGTTCGTAGTAACTTTTAAATATAATTTGCAGATCTATATTATATTCCTATAGTACAATAGACCTCTGGTCGCAGTGCGTGGCTTGAAAAAGCCCCTCTCTCTACTTCATATTATATTCCTCACAGTACAATTTCATTTTCTTTCTTGGTATCTTAAGTTAGATATTTCTTATTCCCGATGTCTAGTAAATTAAAAAAAAATTTGAATTTTGACAAGTTTGAAAATGAAGATGAAGTTTTTGAAAGTGAATTTTAATATTATTTTTGAAATATATAAATTTTGTTAAATCATAGTGTGTATTATCTGTTATTTTTATATATATATATATATATATATATATATATATTTGATGTTGTCTATTTCTTACAATCTCATTATTTAGTCATTTTTCTGCTACAATTGGTATGAATCAGTTTTATTTTAATTGCATCAGTTTTGATGTTTATATAATTTTAAATCAGTATGATTTTGTATCATCATGTCAAGTGCCACATTTATTTTGTCATATTCAGCAAATAAAAGATTAAATCCACATGTTTTCATTGAATTCATTTAATGGCCCATTCATTACCTTCGATGGCCCATTCAACCCCATAGGTGGGGTTGAATGGGCCAAATTTCAAAATTTTTATTTTCTATTATAATTCATTATAGACAGGTGCTAATCCAACTTTTATGACTTTTTTAGAGAGCCAGATAAGTAAAGTAACTAAAACACCAATTTAGAGTTAAAACAAAGTGTTAGAAAAAATTACAAAAATTCAAAACCAAAAAGTGGCCCATTCATTACCACTCTCCCCTATACTGTAAAAATGAATTTAGTTTTTACAGCATAATACAGCTATAGTAAGAAATTGTAAAAATTTTACAGTACTAAACTGTAAAATTGCGAATTTTACAGTAAATAAACTAAAATTGCTAATTTACAGTTTATTACCGTGTATTTTACAGTTTTGAGCTGTAACCTCTGCTGCTAGTATTACTGCTAGTTTTTACAGTGTAATATAGCTAAATTTTACGGCAATAAACTGTAAAATTGCTAACTTTATAGTAGAAAACTGTAAAATTGCCAGTTTTACCGTTCATTACTGTGCATTTTAGAGTTTTAAACTGCATTATACTGCAAAAACAACAGTTCCTTTTTTGCAGTGTATTTAAAAAATGAGATGACTTTTACGGCTCTGGGCCAGAGTTTTTGAGGAAATGAAATAATAATAATTAAAAAAAAAAAAAAACTCCCGACCCAGTGAATGAATGTCCCAAATCTATAAGGCCAGCATTTTCTAGTCGTTTTCGTTTTGAAATCGTGTGGAAAAACACTACAGCCTACTCATCTCAAAAAACACTTTCGAAACCTTATTTTCAAAAAAAAATAATGACAACGAAAAAGTGTTCATTTAACTCCGGAGGGAAGGGTCTGTGCTTATCAGTCTGCATTTTACATTTTAGAGCATAAAACTACTGCTTTTACTCAAATTTATTTTGTCCCGTGCATTATTAATGATTGAACTCGTCAAAAAATCAAGTCGAAGATGTTCTTGTTAAATAATTGCTGAAGAATATTTCATTTATGATGAATTCAGACAACGTTGGAGCACGAATTATTTAAGTTTACAAGTACCTTTGTGCTATAGATGTACAGAAAATAACAACGTTACGAATGACATCGTAAATCAGACATCCGACAAAAGCTTTTGTCGGATGTCTGTCCATCCATAAGCTCACAACTTTTTTGCATTGGAAAAGGCGTTCCTTGCAAGCCGAAACACGTGTCTGCAGTATCCCTGCTCATTTGTGCATTCGTAACGTTATTGTTTTCTGTACACGAATTATTAGTTTCTGCCATGCATTTTTTTTTAAATAATCGGGACTTTTATGATGTACGTGGGTATTTTGTACCCAAATTGAAGAGTGCACAAGAATTGCCACAAGATGAATTTTCTAAAACCTCTTGACATGCTCTGCGCAACGCAAATAGACAGCGCCTGAATGCATGCTTTGCCGCGAAAGGTATATTAGAGTAAGAATAATACATCTACAGGGGCACTTTTCTACCTTTCACTCTCTTTCTTCTTTCGGAGCAAAACGCTTCCTTCAAATACAATTTAAGCTCATTTTAAGGAAATAAAAACTTATTTATCCCCTACGAAATTTGTGCTTTTAGTAGCAATGGGCTCTGACTTGTGTTAAAATTAAAGACATTAGCTATTATAAAGCCTTGCATTATTCATTACACGAGTTTTGCATTTTCTTTTAATATGAATAATAGGGTGGGGCGAAAAATAAAAAGTTTTTCAGATCAACTTCTAATAGTTGCCAAAAGTTGTCTTTGGTGATAGTTAGCTTTTGTGCAAAATTTGAGAAAAATCGGTTAATATCTTCAGGGGGCACTGCGATCGCAAAGTTTTACCATTGCTTTGTTATGGATTTTATGGTTAAAATATCAAAAAGAATGCCTTTAGTTAGTCTCTTTGCGTTTTTTTTTTACTCAAAAGATGTTTTCATGCATTAAAAGCATATGAAAGGACTCACAACATTATTTTATATGATATATTTATATTTAAAAAAAATCACTTTTTTTTCACGTTTTTGCTTCTTTTTAAATGCTTGAAATATAAATATATCATACAACATAATTTTTGTGAGTTATTTCATATACTTTGAACGCGTGAATATATCTTATGAGTAAAAAAATGCAATGAGATTAGCTAACGGCATTGTTTTTCATATTTTAACCATAAAATCCCGATAAAAGCTATGATAAAACTTTGCGATCGCAGCGCTCCCTGAAGATATTAACCGATTTTCCTCAAATTTTGCACAAAAGCTAACTATCACCAAAGACAACTTTTGGAACTATTAGAAGTTGATCTGAAAATCTTTTTATTTTTCGCACCACCCTAATGAATAATCTAGATTTCTTGGACAATTGCCTTGTGTCATTTTATCAGTTTAATAAATTTCTACCCATTGTTGCCTATTTTCTAAGAGGAATTTATCTGACCTTGGTGTATTGTCTATTTTACCGTGTATTGAACTGATATGAGTTTAGTTTGATTAATAATAATTAAAAATAGGTAATTTCCTCTTATTTCATTGAATTAAAACGTTATTTGTTGGAAATACTTCGAAAAATGTTTGAATTCGTAACTCCTACAAAAACATTTTATTCTTCAAAAGTACTTTCATGCTTCATGCAATTTAACTAATATATTTGTCATTGGTTAAAATATATCATTTATCGTCGCTTTTTTCAAATGGTGGCAACTTTTTTTTTACTCAAAGCTGTTCACGACGTATTTTAAAAATTTGTTGGAGTTATCAACACGAAATATATACAGGGTGTCCACTCCAATCGTGGACCAATAGCTAATTTCTAAACCGTTAGAGATAAGCATAGAGTTTATTTAGGAAAAAATCTCCAAATTACGAAAGGAATTTTGGGTCTATTCAATGTTTTTCAAAAAATCAAATTTTGAAAGAGTTACGAAATTTAAATTTTTATACAGCCCCCCAGTCCTATCAATCATATTTAGTAAAACATTCTTGACACTGTAACGTTTAAAACTAAAAAAAAATCACTCTTCTACCATAAAAATTGACCGAGTTATGACATTTTGAAAAATCAAGATTTTGAAGGATTTCGCATACGGTCCCTTAAGCGATCTCTCGATGACGTCATGAAATAATGCAAAATCTTGATTTTTCAAAACGTCATAACTCGGTCAATTTTTGTGGTAGAGGAGTGATTTTTTTTTAGTTTTAAACGTTACAGTGTCAAGAATGTTTTACTAAATATGATTGATAGGACTGGGGGGCTGTATAAAAATTTAAATTTCGTAACTCTTTCAAAATTTGATTTTTTGAAAAACATTGAATAGACCCAAAATTCCTTTCATAATTTGGAGATTTTTTCCTAAATAAACTATATGCGTATCTCTAACGGTTTAGAAATTAGCTATTGGTCCACGATTGGAGTGGACACCCTGTATATATTAATACGTATAAGCTATTTACTGGTTTTTTAATAGATTGTTTCATAAAAGCTGCATGTTGATTTTTTGTAGGGAAAATTTTAATAATTAAATAATGTTCATTGTCCATTAAAAGGCAGTTAATTTCTCATTTGGCGATGAGATAGGGATTAATAGATGTTTTTTAATCGCCATTTTTTTCGTGTAATTGCCCTGTGACCATTGGTGACTGCTAATTTTGATATATATTTAAGAGGACATCGAAATATTGGATAGAAATGTTTTAGATTGATATAACTGAATTCTTGCCCTCCAGGAAAATAACATAAAACAAATGATGGCGTATCAAGTGGACATGGCTGCTTTTTTTCTCTGTCCTTTAGTACATTTGTGTCCTGGGGGAGTCCTGGGGAAGTCTTGAGCCTCTGTGACTGCCGACTGTGCTTTTTCTGATTCATCGTTGACAGGACCACATACCTACCACATTGCTTTTACCAACATGCTGGCTGATGGGCCTGTTCACCTAACTCATTCTCTCTGTCACCCCATTCAAAGTTGGACAAATTTTGCCAGTACTCAAGCACGTCTTTAAAGCCAATCTTTAATCTGCCTCAAAAATACTGATGAAATTTCAGTAAACCCATGAAAACTGACCGCACCCTCTTTTAAATGCTTCTAGAGCCCCATTTCCCCCTCCTTTTTTGTGCTGAAAACTGCATATCAGTGTGGTCCAAAAAAGGCCATTTTTCAAAAAATTTTGATTTTTATTGGTGCTACCCTCCTATTTGGTTCAATTTAATTAAAAAATAATTATTGTGAAGTTTGAGCTCATAATTTTAATATTTAGAGGTGGCTCAACAGCCTCAAAGTTCTGCTTTTTTTCGAATTTAGGCTACAAATGCAACTGAAACTGGGAAAAGAGTAAACTTTCATTTCATAAACATCTATAGCATTTTGTAATTTGAAAATACCTGCATATTAAAAATATTTAGAGATTTATAGATGTAGTTCATCTTAGTATACATTGCAAACTCTGCTTTTTACAATCATGATAAGCTCGGCAATGCTCAGTCGACAAATTGCAAGGAGAATTGTAATTGTTCTTCCCTGTGTTTCATTTTCCCATTATAAACTCTTTTATAAGGTCTTTACCCCTCCCTTTCAGCATGATCATTAACAATTGAGATTCCTTTAATTAGTTTTAGTGCTTTCTTAAAATCTTCCTGAAGCCCCACATTTCTGGACCTACATGAATGAAACCATACGGTAAACCCAAGCTTTCAAAGAATGAAAATAACAGCTTTGTGACAGTCCTCAAATTTTATATCCATAAGTTTTTTAGCAAAATCTTGTGCATTTTTCAGCATTATTATGATTATTGTTATTATTTTGTTTTCTTCATTCATTGCCTCTACCATCTGTCTTTGAATGCAGTATAGCACTTGACTGACGAAAAGAGCTAATGTCACAAGCTATTTGGATAAATACCGAAGGTGATTGGTTAACTACTGTTGCAATTTTGCTTATGCCTTTATCATTTTTTAAATCCTTCTATAAGGACTTCATTAAATTCAAATCATGCATTTTAAGGCAAAGAAGCTGCCATTCAGAAATTCCCTTCAAATACATCCCTTCAAATACACAGAGGTATAAAAAAATGCATTTTTTTGGCAACTCCTTTTGTTCCATGGATGTGATGGTGAACAGCAAATAAATATTGAAAAATAATACCCTTTTGTCTAGCATGATGCACAGCTTGAGGTGCAATGAATTAGATTCCACGTGGGGGGGGGGGGGGTTCCAAGAATTATTAAGCTTAGTTAAAGACATTCTCCATAGTCATCTCTTGCTTGCTTGTAGTATTCTTTCAGCAAATTCTATTGCTGTCCATTACATCAGTTACTTGTTCCAAAAATTTCTTTATTGTTGATTTCTATAATGTATTATTTTCTATACCTGCCAAAATATTATTTTTTCTTGTTTTTGTTGAAAATTATCTTTTAGTTTCTTTTAAGCCAATGTGGTTATGAAGAAACAAACCCATTCCCGTACGAATTGAAGTTAATTTACTGCCAGTTATTTAATTTATGGTAGAACCTAAGAACCAAGAAGATAAATATCTAATTTTGATATAGTTGCTATTCTCACTTATTTCAAAATAAAGAGACTTGCGAAATTCAAAAATATTTCCAGTGTGTGCAGCTTGCCATACTAATAGTGATGAAACTTCAACAATTGTGAATATTCATGATGGTCTCAATCATAGTTTTGAATGTATTTGATGGTCAGAGTTAAAAATAGATACACAGGTAACAAAACGTTGAGAATTATTTTGTTTACTACAGTTTACAGAATATATTTCATGTATTTATATTTCCAAAAAGTATTTTAATATTTACAGTATATATTGCAAGGCTACTGTTAGGTCTATAAATAAAATGACAATTTTATAATGCAATTATTTTCTTTTCATAAAATAACCATTGTATTTTTCCTTACTTTGGTTGTGTGTTAGTACGCGCTCTATGCTTCAAAGATACAAACTTCACCTGCATTGAGCCACCTTTAAATATTGTCAAAATGTTTTCAAATTTTGTCTGATTTATTTTTTAAGGCATTAAAACCAAATGGGAGTGTAGCACTCAAAAAATTTTCACCTTCGAAATTTTGGACCACCCTGCTCTTTGTAACCTAAAAATAGTCATAAAAAATGTGCTTACAAAAGACAAAATATTCATTCTGATACGGGAAAACATTTTTTGTGTACAAAGCAACAAAAAAATAATTTTATTATGCGCACATTAAAGGTTGTAACTCTAAATGACTCTAGAACAAAAATTTTAAGAAGATAATAATCTTTTTATTCCATACTTATGCATATATTGATATAAAAAGGTTATTTCTCGCTAGATTTGTCTTGCTGTTGCAATACATATTTTAGAAAGAATGCGTCTTCAATTTAAAACTAGCTTTATTACTTAATTAAGGGTTACCGTTCCAATATCACCCACCTTGTAAAAATGCTCTCCTTCATCGCCAGTAATTAGTCGGATACTTGAAAAATATTTTTGAAAAGAGTTACTGTTCTATTTTTTAATGCAATTTTTGCTTTTGAATCCTAAACCAGGATCTGAAACATGTGAAATGCGTAAGTTCTTCAATGCGTAAAAATTGTATTTTATTTAGGAAAGACTGAGAGGGAGAAATAATTTATGAATAAAATATATTATTTTGACAGTATACTTCGTATTACTTATGCTTTAACATTTTTATTCCTTATTTCAAAGCTTTTTTTTATAACTATTATTATTCTTCCTAACTTTTTTTGTTTAAATATTCTGTTTAAATATTCTGTTATATATTATGTTAAATATATAAGTATGATTCAAAAAAAGTCGTCTTCTCCTACAATAAAAATTAGGAGATAGATCAGGGGTGGCCAACCCGCGGCACGCGTGCCACAATGTGGCACGGCAGAGCAGTAACAGTGGCACGCGAAGACTTTTTGAAAAAATTCCAAAATTGAGGGGAAAATGTCGATCTCAAAGATATTGATATAAACTAAAACCCTTGAACTGATAAATATAATGATATTATGACGATTAAGCGTTAAGTGTCAGAAGGCTGGTTTATAAATTGTCTTAACTACAACAATGCTAAGTACGTAGCGTTAGCTTCGGACTTCTAACGAAAGCTGTGACGCTACAGACAATGCTTTGTAAAGCATATTTGTGCTTGACACGAATGAAACTTTCAATGTTGCAGAATGGATTCTTGATCTGCAATAGTTTCAGCTACGGGTGATGAAATTTAAAAAAAAAAACGTTGTCGCTGCAAGTAAAATTAATATATCACTTTGGACAAAAATCGGTATAGTTGTACAGATGAAGACCCTGAAATTGTTTTTGTTACATTACTTGAAAATAGTTTGGGAAAAAAACTTTACAGATATCATTGAATTATTTATCACAAACTTCTTGCTAAAGAATGAGACTTTTTCTCTTTTGGTGACCCTGTGTAGAGTTCACTGTATCAACAAACTACGAATTAAAGCTCTGATTGTTTTGTGAACTTTTCCCAAGAGAAAGAGGAGAGCATGGCAAGTTACTCCTTCATTGAAATGTGCAATAGCTGTCCAAAGGAAAAATAGTCTTTTAGAAATATTTTAGATGAAAATTTTTTAGAAGAAAAGATTTTAGAATTTTGAGGGAGTGTTTTTTAAAATGTCTGGCAGGAAAGCAATGAGGACTTGCTATTTAGGAATTCGAAATAGCAAATGAATTTAGCTATGTCAGCTCTTATTATCCGGCGTTTAAATAATTTACAATTAAGATAGTACAAAAAAAGTTTCCTAAACTAGTATAAGCCATCTACATTCTTTTATGATGAAACTTCAGTTTCTTTCTCTCTACTTTGGAGAAAAAAGAATAAAACATTAAATTTAATCCTGAAAGTATCAACCTAAATTTAATAATTTTCCAAACACCTATTTTAAGTATACATTTAGTGTTAGGTTTGATGATTTTCAGGATCATAAAAAAAAAATGCTGATCTTTTCTAATTCTTTGTCTATTTCTCTGCAAGACACTACTTGTTACCCTTCGGAAATCCAAATCCCCAGAATTACTGACCTCTTGCATTGGTAATCAAATATAAGAGCTTACTTCAACAGAAAGTCTTCCACGTTATATAGAAATTTGGAACTTAGTACCAACAAAATTTCTTTCACATTTACACACGTTAGCCGTCTGATGCTGTTGTAGATTTGATTCAAAATACGCTTCTAAACAAATACTTTTTGTTATGAATGCAGAAAAATCTAAATACCGTCGAATATTAATTGATAGCAATTAAAACACTTAAACTTCTTAGGATTCTCAAGAACTAATCCTAAAATTAAAGACATGGTGGAAAAGCTACCACACTCATAAACCGCATAAAGTACAGACTGTTTAATTTTTAGAATAGAATGTTTGATGTTATTTGTTTCTTTTTTAAGCATAAGCCAACTGACAGAACTTATAAAAGTGTTTATTAACGATAACTCTTTTAAGTTCGGACTTGTTTTATCTTTGTTATCATTTAGATTTTAATTGCTCAGATTGACGAGAAAAATGGTTCATTTTAGTAAGAATTACACAGTCTACCTAACCTAAGTCTATTTTAAACTTTTAAAATTTTTCAGTTTGTTGGAAAAATACAATGTGGCACGCTGAGTTTTTTTTCTCCTGATAGTAGCACTTTCCCTAAAAAGGTTGGCCACTCCTGAGATAGATGAATTAAATCATTTTATTCTTTTTTACATTTTAAATTTGACGCTAATCATTTTTTGTTCCCTATAAATTATTTTTAGTAATAATAAAATTGTGCGTGTGTGTTTTAAAGTTATATAATCTTTTACTATATTTCATTGTTTTATTTATGCATTTAAAAAAGAAACTTTTAAAAGATCACCATAAGTACAAAACATATAAATTTGTCCTTTTGGGTTTTAGAAACAAAAAAGTTGCGGCAATTTCGCAATAAATTGACATTGCTTGATTTAGAACAGGAAAGGTTATTTTCGTAACATTTGTAATCAAAGTAAATGCAAAAAAAAAGAAGTTTTTATTCCCGTAAATAACATTTTCCCCCCGTAAGCAGTTCACAATATTAAAAATAATAAGAAAGAGCAATATATTATAAAGGATAAAGTATTTAAACAATAACCTGCTTAATTTGGGCCAGCCCATAAAAGCAATTTTTCTCACTTCAATCAATGAAGAAGGCAAACATTGGAATATTTGCGATGTAATTTTATAGCGAGCTGTGAAGTTCTTTGGTTATTTCTATGCTTGATCGTTATTTTGAATGTGTATCCCTCAAAGTATCGAAAAAAATTGAAAGCAATTGGCATTCATTTGTTCCATCACATACAACCAAGTATAATTAGAGCTCAATCAATTCTTAAACCTAGAAGCATATTAGAAGTAAAATATCTTTTTGCATGTACTTAGACATTCAAGTACTGCATAAGTTCGTTTCCACAATACATATAAATTATTTTCTTTGCAACTATGTCCGATATAATCAATTTTCCACTTCGATAATTACAGTACCATTTTTTATTAATTTGACTGTTATAAATATAATTTAAAAAAAAAACTATCGACTTCAAAAAAGCTGACGTTTTAAAAGTATTTTTTTTAATTTTAGCTTTGTCCAGTTATAAGTTTTCAGTCAACACCAGATTTTTTTTAAACTGTTTTAATGCATGTGTAATAAGCCCACGAGCTTCTGTAAGCAGTTTAATAGGAAATGAAACATTTATTGCTTCCAATCTGAGAATTGCATTCAAATTAATACATGCAATAATTGTAAGCTTACGCAATAAGGGAAATAATATAAAATACATGCAACATAGCATAGTCGCAAAGTTGAGCACGCTTTAAAGAACTAAGTTTTCCCCGTCAAAGAATTTTTGTTGATGGAAGAAAACTTTTGAAATTGAAGAATTGTTAGTGAGTAAGCATTCTTCAAATACGCACCAGACATTTTCAAATACTCAAAGAATCTTTGCCAGACATTAAATTTTTCTTTCGGAGAAGGGAAGTATTTTCATACTTGTTAACATCAAAAGTAATTTAGTAATTCGATGCAATTATAATTTATTATACTGCCATCAAGTAGAAGTTTTTAAGTTTATTGCTGCAATGGTTTACTAAGTAATGCAATAGGTTAATATTTTCTAAATAAATAATAAAATTTCTGAAGAAAATATTAACATCTCGGGTATCAATCAGTATGTTTTGCCTCTCTTCTTGAGTTTATTTTATCATTATTATTATATTTTTTTAAAACACGTTTAAAATAATTTTGTAAATTATTGTATCAATTTACTGCACGTACTGTATTTTACCACGGCTGTACTTTCAAAAAAGAAAAACCCTATTTTAGATTGATTATAGCTTTTAATCTTAAGAGCATTTTAATTTATTTTTTTTTTAGTTTGTAAAACATTGAAAAATATTTTTAGATGCATTGTATGAGTTTTTTTTTTAAGGTTATTATAGTCTGCGCTTTACTAACTAATGACTAGCTCGTAACTCTTTTTTATGATGAATGCTATAAAGTTATACGTAACTGTGACTCATGCCCGTAGAACTTCGATTATCCGACACCCTTTTGACCGAAACCTCGTTTGATCAACTTAAATTTCTTACGTTTAGTAAAAACAAAAAGATTTTTTTTTTACTCTATGAAGCTCTGATGAAAAGTTGAGTTTTGAAGTTGACTATGTTTATTTCTTTTGAGGGCGTTACGTGAAAAAGAGACTTGTCATTGGCAAGGAATTGTGTTTAAAATTATTTTCAAAAGTATTACTAAAGTAACCCAACTCAACTCATTAAGAAAACCCCCTCCCAATAAAAAAAAGTAAAAATTGTCGTTTTAAAGTTATTTAATTAATATCTTCGTTAATGTCATCCGAAAACCACGTTTCAGTATGGCATTCAATGTGACGAAACCTATATCACTAATTTAAAAAATATTTCAGTATTTAAGAAAATACTTTTACTTGGTAATTATGTGATACACTTTGAGTAATTAGAAAATCTTTTTACTTTTGCAATACTGCGGACCACGCTACAGATAATAAATCAATTGACATTTGGTTACTATTTCTCTATGTAAGTAACTACACACCTATTTTTTATTTCTATTTCGAAGACACATTTACGGGTGATTCTCCAAAATCCGAACAATATGATGTCCCCGTAGGACAGCACAAAAATTATTTGACCTAGAAAGTTTTTTTTATTTTTTTAATTGTTAGAAATACTTATTCTGATGTTATTCAATCCATATCAAAGCAATTTTTCATTTATTTTTTTCTACAAAAATTTTTGAATAGCCAAAAAGTCATCTTTTTTGCGTGTCCCACCCTGTTTCTAAAATGTAAATAAATTATTTTAAAATTTTACGTGAACATTGCATAAATTCCACTTGTAGTGTTGAATTATGTATAGTTATGAGTGTAATATAGTGTTGTTTTAGCTTATTTAAATGGTTATATAATCAGGTACATCATTTTGAAGTTTGTCCCCAGATTGCATGTCCCTCTCCTGGCCTACAAATTGGTTCAATTATTAAAGGCAAAAAGAAGGAATTTTGAATCTGCAGTACTATAACACTGTTTATTCTCATCACTTCTTTGGACTCATAGAGTATTTTGTCTATAGAATGTGTCTGCTGTTCGTATTATTTTTCCTTAGTTCAAAATGAGGAATGTAACATTTTCGATGTCCCTCTTCTGGCCAACATTTCTGTTCTAAATAAAATAAAAATAATAATTCTGCCTGCAGTGTGTAATTGAGTTAAGAGGATAAAAGAGAAAAATACCATTATTTACCTTCTATATAATTCCGGGTATCAGCCTTTTTTGATTAAAATGTCCCTCTCCTGGCGCAAAAAAATGTCCCTCTCCTGGCGCAAAAAAAAAATGTCACTCTAGCATTACTTTTAAAGCACTGGTAAAACATCCGGTAGAATAGATGGATTTATTTACCAAACATTAGTTTAGAACTAACAGTAAGATTATGATAAAAAGTTGGCAGACGATAAATTAAAAAATGTAACTGTAAAATAATTCTTTTATTTAGTTGTTTGTTTCTTGTTTTTCAGACGAATTTTTCAAAACAAATCTGTCGGTTAGACATTTTTTAACTTTAATGCTGCTCGAATAGGTGAGTGAAGTTACATTAAATTTTGTTGTAGATTCATTTTAGAGAACAGATTTTTTGCCTGAAGTAAATTACCTTTCTGAACTGGATAATTTAAATTAACAAACCTGGTACTTACTCTGAAAATTGTTATTAACTATTTTGGTTTAGAATTAAGCTCTAGTTGAATTCTATTTTGAAACTGATGCTAACAATGGTAGTGATAGAGGCAACAATAATTATTGTGACAGCTTAATTTAATTAATTATACCAATTAGAAATAAAACACTTAGAGAATTACATTACAAGTAATAGCTATACATGTTCGAATATTGATGAATTAATTTATATAAATATTAAATTTGTCGGATGCTGCATCTCTTAAAACAGTGTTCGTTTAAGGAGGTTGTAAATTAGTGTTGTTTGTCAACAATAAACATAGTTTTTCATTCATGTTGAAGTTATTTCTTTGTTATTGTTGTAAAATTTCTGATAATCCTTGATAAAATTCATTTGTTTGCTCGCTTAGTGCTTCTTGTCACTCTCTCGGTTTGAAAATTTGACCCCCCCCCCTTTTGGGGGGTGTAGCATACTTAAAGTGAGTTCCCTCTATTTTTTTCTTAATAAGCTCCTAACAAAGAGTAAGTATGATTTTTTTTAGATTTTTTTAAGCATTTTTATTTTTATAGAGTTTGTGAGTCGAAAATACCAGGTTTTTGGAGAATCACCCTTACCCGTATTTATAAAAAGAGTTGTATTTCCTCATCATGTTATAAAATTAATTGTGTTGTCCTTAAGAAAATTGATACCACGAACATTCAGATATTGTTAAATTAATCAGTAAGAATAGAATGTCAATAAATTTATAAAGCCATTTTTAGAACAAAAATTATATTTTGCTTTACAAACAAATGATATGTTTAACGTAAGTGCAGCACATTTTTTTTTCTTTATTTAATATATATCCCATCAACCGTAAGAAATCAATTAAAAATTGAAGGAATTCTTCATACTAAATGAATATTTAAAGGGGCATATAGTAATTAATCTATAATTTCTAATTAAAAAGTTTTGAAATGCACATCAAACTATTTTAAAAAATAGTGTAACATCATTATGCAAGTAAAATACAAAAATGTAAAATATGGAAAAATACTCACGAGTACCAAGCAGGAAACGTGAAAACTTTTTCAGACTTCTCTTTTGCTAGGGCAAACTCAGGAAAAATTTTGCTTTTCCCGGCTCGAGTGCTCTAACCGCACTTTATAAAGCCCCTCGCGCTCTCTGACGTCACTCCCCACGTCACCACAATTTTAAAAGGCGCACTGTTGTCATTGGTCGGAAACGGAGTCGCTTTTCTTCGTTACCGTCCCCTCTGCTTTGTCCAACCAATCTCAATTAATTATTGGCAAAATCATTTGTCATGTGTCAATCTGCGCCTTGTCATTGATCCCATTAAACGTAATGGGTTATTCGTTATGATCTAGATCCATGCAACTCGTGAAGAAAAGAATTGCTTCCTTCTTAACTTCATTATTATGAGCGAATAGTATCCTTTAAGCCTCGTTACGTTCGTTTAGCACTAGATAATGGTAATGTTATCAATAAGATGAGCATTCATCATAATCAGTTTTATGCATGAAGGCAAATATGCAACTTCTGTTTAATTATTACTCGTTTGAGTAATATTTGCTCACAGTGCGCAAGCAGTCGTGAAATGAGCAGAATGTACGCTGCACATAAATTTAAAAATGAGAAGGCATGTACTAAATTTTAGAGAGAACATAAGGAGTAACTTAGATTAAAATGTAGAAAACATGTACTAAAAAAAATATTTTTCTGAAAAAAAATGGAGCTGTTGTTTTTACAGTACGTATACTACTATCAGCCAAGGTTCCAATTTAAAACTGCAAAATGCACAGTAATAAACTGTACAACTAGCAATTTTAGTTTCTTACTGTAAAGTTAGTAATCACTTTTTTTTTTGGTTAATTCTCTATTTTATTCACTCAATTCTTTTTCTCATATATTAATTATTTAATTAATTTATATATTTATTCATTCATTTTTCATTAATAGTTTACTTATTTGTTTTTTTACGCATTCATTTGATGAAAACTACTGTAAATACTCCATATATTAATTATTTAATTAATTTATTAATTAATAATTCATTTTTCATTAATAATTTACTTATTTGTTTTTTACGCATTCATTTGATGAAAACTACTGTAAATACTCAAATGGAAAATGTTTCATTACAAAAATATTGTATTTTTCCCTTTGGATCATGGTTTTTTGAGTTGGAAATTTTCCAGCTTTTTTTAAAGGTGCAAAATAACTGCCAAAAATGAAAAATAATATTTCAACGCAAGTTGTATTACAAAATATATTAGTCCTTCTTGATGCACAATAATTTTTAGAACAAAAGTTCAATTTGTTCATTTTCGAACAAGTACGTTATCTTAGCTATTTCACGTTTCCACATTCCCTTATATTGTTTTAATTAATATTTTAATTACATTCCATTTTCTGATGCATAGTGTATGCTCTCGAACACTGGTCCCAAGGGCCGGTATTGCTTTGCGGGGAAAAAATGAGGGTGCCTCGGAGACTTTCACCTTCGTCCACATTAAAGAAGTTTATTTTCAAATAATAAGAAAATAATAATAATAACACTTTATAAAACATTTTTGAGTTTATTTTGTGATTACGTTTCAAAATTTTTGCAATTTTTCGCAAAGGTCTACTTATCTTTGCAAAGCAACTACGTTAATAACGTCATATAGTAATACAAATTATTACTTAAAAACATAATAATATATTACTGTAAAAAAATCATAATAAAAATCTTAAGTACGGTTAACCAATTGACTTACGTCGTGGCAATTCTTTAAAAATCAAGTTTCTTTCTTTCAATTACTCCTCCCCCCCTTTTTGTTTGTTTGTTTGTTTGTCTTAAAAAAAACTTTATCAATACTATTGTTTTTTAACTAACCTTAGTCAATTCTTTATTGAGAAATTTGTTATAAAGTAATTTGAATATCTAAAACAGGAATAAGACAATTGACTTACCAATTGACTTACGTCGCGCATCGTGGCAATTCTTTAAAAATCAAGTTTCTTTCTTTCAATTATTCCACCCCCCCCCTTTTTTTGTTTGTTTGTTTGTCTTTAAAAATAACTTTATCAATACTGTTGTTTTTTAACTAACCTTAGTCAATTCTTTATTGAGAAACTTGTTATAAAGTAATTTGAATATCTAAAACAGGAATAACCTTTTGCTAATTTTATTATTACTATTAATAGGAGAGATTATTTTATACTCTTTAGTGGGGGAATAATTCTTCATAAACCAAAGACTTGAAGAAAATTTAAATAATGAATATATCAGTGATCATTTATTTTATGCATTATTAAACTACAATCATTAAAAATACAAAACTTATTTTTATGCTTTTTTAAAAAAATTTATTTGAACAAGTTTTATTAACTCTTTAAATTAGATACAGATCAGAGCAAAATTGAATCATTTTTTGTTATCAATGTTATAAAAGATGGTAAATATTAGAAATGCACCGATTAATCGGCGATGCCGATTAATCGGCCATAATCAGCCACCTTGCCGATTATTAATAATCGGCAAAATTTTACCGATTAATCGGCGAAGAAAAATGTTTTTAACGTAATTTTTTAAAATATACTTTCACCAAGAAACTACGATAAATAGCTTTATTAACAGTAAATAAATGTAATTTTCCACACTCCCTACTGTATCATGCAGTATGAAAGTGTACAGAGCTAAAAGAAACAAAGCAAATAGTTCATTCAATGCGTAAAACTGAATGGATTATTAAAAGGTAACTCTCTTTAAAATTCTTTGAACTTTTAAATTGGAATGCAAAAACATGGATTCATTTCAATTGTAATCCGTCAAATTTTTCTAATCAATCGGCGGAAAAAATGTTTCGAATAAAATTACTTCAAGGATGCTTGAACAAGAAACTACGATGGATAAATTTATAAACAATAAATATTTTTTCAAACACAAGTATAACATGCAGAAATAGAGTGTATTAAGTAAAATCAAAACAAATAGTTAGAAGAATTAAACATAAAAAAAAATCTTTTCAGTTGAGAAAATGATTTAAGTTTCCTATTTTGAATAAAAATACACATACAGACAACTCTGCAACATTTTCATTTATATACACTTTTCTCATAAGCATAATACTTTTATATAACCTCAAATTTTCCAAGAATAAAAGTTTTTCATTAAATGTCTATACTTATAATTGAAAAATAAATTGAAATTAAGAGCACTCCTAAATCCCCTAGTGCTGCACCCCCTTTTTTTAATTTTAATATTCATTTCTAGTATGTTGATGTAATTTTACTGACAATAATATAAAAATTGGTTTAAAGAAATTTTTGTTAAATTTAGAAATTATTTTGAGAAAATTAAAAAAATGGAAAAAAAAATCTTCTCTCAGAAATAAATAACTACGTATTTTTAAAATCGGAATTGTAAAAAACAGACGAAAAACAGTAATGGTGAAATTAGTATTATTAAAAATAATCATCCTGATCATTAATCGGCTCAGCCGATTAATTGGCCGATTATCATTAGCCGATTAATCGGTAATCGGTAATCGGCCAATTTGCTTATCGGTGCATCCCTAGTAAATATACGAATTCATTTAAGGACATGGAAAGAGCAGTCGCATCTCGTCCGTTATTAAGAAAAAAAAAGTTTCGTTTTTTAAAAATCAAATCATTGTGAAATTAATTTATCACTATATGTCAATATTAGACTGCTCATAAATCTATTTAAAATTTTTCGACATCTCCCAGTCCTGTTTGCCACGCTATTTTTCTAGAAAAGAAAAGAATCTGTTCTAAAATGCGATGTATGAAGTGAATGCAAAGTATAATCCATGCAAATAAGACCTTTAGGGCTTTAAAATACATATCTCTTCCTAACAATGGGATTTTTTGCAGACAAACGAAGCTGTAATTCATGCTCCGAAGGATCATTTTCTACTATAAAAGATATTTTTTTTATATTATTAAGATTAACTGTCAGAAAAGAGAGCTTCTAAAGTGTTTTGGTAAAGTGCCGTTCGTAGAGTCTTTTAAAATGCAGTTTTTAACCAGGAAACTATAAACTATTTCCTTTATTTTCGTCAGAGTAATTTTATTTACTAATATTATTTGCAAAACAATAGATTAAAAAAAAGGTGCATCAAAATTTGCTGCAACTTTTTTAGACTTTTAAGAGCAGTTTTAAAATGTAAATGATTAGTTTTATATTTGATACAGAGTTAATGATAAAAAATAAATTTGAGGTTATTAAATCTGCAATAGATTATTTTTAACAGTATTTATATTATGATGAAATTTCTCATCTAATCATCTTCAAATATCGTTCATTAATGAAATATGATTTCCGAAACAATACCCTATGCTTATGCAGGCCCGTCATTTAAGGGGGGTGGTAATTGCCCCCCCCCCGACTTTGAGAAATCAATGTATTTCTAAAAAGTGGGCGTGGCTTTTGTTGTTTTAAGATGAAATTGCATTGTGTTGGCATCCTTTGACCCCTCCGGAAAAACTTGAAATGACGAGCCTGTGTTTACGGCAAACCTAACATGAGAGTGTCATTGTTGTTGTTGTTGTTGTTGTATTGTGACAGCTATACGAGAAAGCAACTTAACTTGACACTAAACGTCACTACGCGCGGAGCCAATAAGAGCTCACAAGCAGTTAAGATCTCCTTTAATTCGCCAAGTACGCTGTGACGTTTTATCTAGCTCGTTTTTCACTAGCTGACGTCACGACGCCAGTGTCAAGAAACCTTGCAGTGCAGTATAGGCTCTCAATTTGGGGTCTGCTGCTTCACTTTTCCAATTGTACTATCACTTGATGTGAAGTCCGACTTCTACAATGCACGCATGGCATAGGGACCCCTTTACAGTTTTAATAGTTTTAAACTGGAACCTCTGCTGCAGCTATTATATTGTAAAAACAACAGTTTATTTTTTGCATTGTAGAGCAAAACAAGAACGATTCCGATTATTTGGAGTTAAGTTGTAAATAAACCTGGGGATACTTTACTTAATAAAAATTTGACGTAGATTGTTCGAAATTTTATTCCAAACACAAATAAAATTTGAGATACGGTATTTTCCGACAAAGAAAATCGCCTCTGTGTGTTTTAAGTGCTCATGACCCACTTATATATTCAAATTACTTTCCATCCTTAGTTCCAGTGCCTAATCCCAAAGGCGCGCTTTATGCCAAGCATCAGCATGGAAGAAAACATGAGTTTTCATTGTAATTTATCTAAATATTTCCTGTTTCAGACACCTCCTTCCTTATTTTTTAAAACAATAAAACTTAATCCACAAAAGTGGCCTTTTCCAAAACTTTTAAATATTGTATAAAATTCTCTTGCGTTTCGGAAATTGCCTTGTGTTCTTCGGTGTATAAGAAAATTGCTTCTCATCAAAATAATGTTTAGAAATTGTCTCTTGGATTTGAATTTATAATGTCATTTTCGGCGAGATGTGTTTCATACTTTTGCCCATTGCATAAAGCTGATATAAATTACTCCTTAAAGGATTGCTGGATGAAAAAAAGAATCGATTTTTTATCATTAACAGCTTGTATTTGAATATTTGAATAAATAATGCGGGTGCAAGATCGACAAATGTGCTTCGAAAAATATACGAATGTAATTTATTTTTTAGTTTGCTCTTCATATACAATTAATTATTTGAAGTGAAGATTAATTTATAGAATTGTCAGTAGCATTCCTAGAAGTGATGTCACACGGGATGAAATTTGTGATATCACTCCCCTGTTTGTTTATTGTATAAAAACATGTAAGTTAAACATTTTTCAATACTAGAAAAAAAATTTTAAGAGTTATTTTATTTTTTCACGTAGCTATAGTTTGAAAGTGCTTAATAATTTGAATATTGAAACAGGACCAATGAAAATCGGGAGCACATTTTATTTTAAGCTTGGACACACGTAAAATTCCCCAAATATACCTTTCAGATCAAAAAGTTTCTTTTTTTCCCTAGGTAGTTTTCTTCTTTGGGATGTTCACAGATTGTTTGCTTCTCTTGCCAAAAATTTGTTTACAAGTGTCATGTGATCTTGTTTTTCTTTGGAGAATTTTTTACCTGGTTTTTATGAACGTTTTTGTAATTATTTTTAATTATAATTAACCATTCAAATATTAATTATTAATGGTTAACGATACGCTTCAGATTCTGTCTGAATTAATAACATTGCATAAATGACATTTGTAGGGGGCGGAATTACTGCTTTATTAACAGTGTCTGAAAATATTAAGGTTTCAAAGGAGCACACACTCAACATTTAGATATAAATAGTTGGCTTGTGCTATATCGTAGGGATTTAGAAGTATCACGCCAGATTTCTTGTAAGAGTTTTTCGATAATAGTAGAGCATTAGTTTTAGAAATATCTAACTAGTGACTGCATCACTGTCAAAAAATACCATTAATGTATTCGGTTTCTTTTTAACGTGATAAACATCGGTAAAATCTTTCTTTAAGGAATATACATTCATTTTGTTTCCATATTCCTCAGCTTTATACATGAAGTATAAAAATCAGAACAATTTTATCGTAAACAACTATTAAAATAAAGAACAAATGTTGTAATCAAATAATAGTAAGAGCGATATAATAATAATTCATTAGAAACAAAAAACAAAGGTAAAAATCAATCATTATAGTTTTTTCAATACAATAAAGGAATTTTAAAAATGTATGAAACAGAGTAAATAGTAACACAGATTTTTCTTCACGAAGATGTGATTCATCGTACCATGACCATTTAATAATGAAAATACCTGATGCTTTTATTCATTGATACCCTATTTTTTATGATTTTGAAGCCAAATTTTGGCATCAAAGTAATGATTTTGAATAATCTCACTGATAAAAAAAATAGAATGTTCAAAATATAAGTAGGCATCAAGTAAGTAAATTAGAATCATTTTACTTTTAAACTATTCATTTTTTGCATTTAAGACCACAAATATCGGTACATTCATTACCTTAGAGAATACAAGTTTTACGAAATTGTAAAACAGTTCAAAAGGCTGATTACTCGGTATAATAAAATGCGGCATTACAACCATTAGACCAACAAGTATCTGTACTTGTATCCATTACAATGTAACTATTTTTAACACTTGAAGAAATCTTTTTTCTTACAAGAATGTTGTGGTTTGGTCTTGGGGGAGGGGGCAATGTAACAAAGCAAGATGTCTGGTGACCCCTAAGCTTTCTTATCCCGCGGTGTGCTGAAGTCAAAATTAGAGCCTAATATAGGTAGTATAGTAAAAATGAAGCCAAAGAAGAGAAAATTCAAAGCATAAATAAGATGAGTGTAATATTTTACACGTTGTGTTTGTTAGATTGGTTAAAAAAATTTTATTTAATAGAAAATTCGTTCAAAAAATCCTACTCTATTAACATGCATATATTTTTCATAATTCCACAAATCCAGAGCTGAAAACTGTCATGCTCGTTGAGTTCTTAAAGAACTTATTGTTTTTCTGACGATTTTGAACATTAATACGTCATTCGTTTCAAACTTTAAAAAAGGCAAGGAGCCACATATCCCGAAAGTTGTTATTTTTATATTCAGTATCAAGGCATCAAAAATGTTGAAAGGGGTTTATTATGTAGCATAGATTACTAACACGAGAGAAAAAAATGGAAGAGTAGTGCATAAGCACAAGTACTACATAAAGAACAAAAGATATTAATGATATGTTTTTATTATTTGCCCTTATCCGACATTTATAATTTTCTTGCAAATTAAGATTTGATTTTGAAATAAGACAAAATATTTTTCCAGTATTTTTTTTTAGATTGAAAATTAACCACCTGGAAGTAAGTGATGCGATCTGAACGCGATGTGTGTTTAAAGCTCGAGTGTTTGAACACCTAAAAAGTCCTGTCGACTTGCGCAAAGCAAGAAAAAAAGTTAACAGTAATTGAGCAGCCATCATTTTACCTTGATTAACTTTTCATTTTATCTTCTGTTTAATAGCCATTTTTTATTCCACTTTCAGATTCCTTTACGGCGTTAATTTTTTAGATAATTGTTAGATCATCGCAGTGAGGTACAGATGTTGTTTCTCACAGGAATATTCAAACTCTGAATATTAATTAGTAGGGATGCATCCGATAAGCAAATTGGCCGATTACCTATTACCGATTAATCGGCGTGAGCCGATTAAAG
>JAXGGA010008291.1:0-57788 GCA_038373865.1 Uloborus plumipes
ACTCTGAAAATGTCTGAACCGGTGGTTTTGCTTAATTCTGTGATAGATAAAAATGCCACGAAAATTGCATTTGTAACGGACCCTAAACCTATTAATTCTCCAATGTTTGAAATTCTTTAAGATCCAATCTTGTTTTAATTTTCGCGCAGCGTATCTGTTGTTGTTGTCCTGTGCCATCAGCCAGACTGGCCATTTGGGGTGCGCCGCTTCACTTTTCCAACCATACCGTCATTTTTTGTGAAGTCCGACTTCCGCAGTACACAGGGCAAGATGCAAGTCAACGTCGTGGAGGGGAGGGGGAGCACGATCCAGGAAAACAGCACTATGAGTTACACGAGAAAAATATTTTATAGTTTGACAGGGGGGAGGGGCGTCGGTGGGGCGCACTTACAAGTCTTGCGGAGTGCGCACCCAAGTCCATGTGCGCTACTGGCTTAGGGCCCCGCTTTTTGGGTACCTACAACTCCCCCAAAAAATAGTATGATTTGTTTCTTAAAAAATTAAAGATACTTGGAAAATATAAATTTCATTTTGAAAAAAAAAGCTTGAAAACCTTAAAAATTTGGGTAGAAAATCGTTACGAACTTTCAGTTTTCAAATTTCTAACAAATGCGGGGGGGGGGGGGGGAAGGAGCAAAATGTGCCGAATTCAACTCCTTGCTATATGCTACATTCTGCATCAAAAATGTAATATATTGGTTCTCACGTTTTTGTAACGCGTTGTTTAAGATCGGGTTTGGGGAGCCCATCGCAATGCATTTTTGGGGGCCCCCTTAGAGGTCAACAGAATTACGTAAACTGTTTTTTTTTTCTTGAGCCGTTTAGATTCTCATTCGGAGATCCTGTATCGTACGACTCCTCGCAATTGAAGGGTTTGAAAGATGAAGGGGTTGTGTAACGAAACCCAAATTTAGAGCAATAAAAGTTCAAAAATTTTTTTTGTTGACGTTGTTGCAGTCTTTTTGTTTTCTGGTTTTGCCCTTAAGTGAGCGGTTGGTCAAATGATATCTATTTTTTATGTACCAAATATTATTTGCTCACCTGTATCCATTGCTTACCTCTGTCCAGATTGTACTTTCAAAAAAAGTGACATAGCCCCCTTAATCCTCCAAACCCTTCGATTGTTACAATTGCGACAGGGCTGCCACTGCTTAGATAAATTTTTGGGGACTCACATGTTCCTTTTCTGGCTGTCTAAGTCTATTAAATCCAGGGTTCAAAACATTGGGAGTTCTTTGTAATTGCTTGCTTTTATCTTACTTCTCCTACATATTCTCAATCAGTTTAGGACAGGTGAAAAATATCTACATCTATTTTTTTCGTTTTCTACACTACTTGTAATTGAAGAAAACAAAGTCGTAAAGAGAAATTTTTTTTTTTTAAATCTTAAAATAGATGTTTCTTACAAAGTTACGACAATTCTGTAAGGCTATACAAGAGGGATCCCCAAACTTTTTTACTCCCCTGACCCCTTGCGTAGTTTCCCAGACTCCTGTGGATCCCCTTCCTATGAATCGTTCCAAAACTAATCAGGAACTGTAACAATAGAACTCAGGAATTCACAAACCGGGAATTAAATGGTTAAGTTCCATTACTGATGTTCTAAAACAGGGATGGCCAACCCGCGGCATGCATGCCACAGTGTGGCACGGCGGAGTATGAAGAGTGGCAAGCGAAGTCTTTTAGTAAAATTTAAAAAAAAAAAAGAGAGAGACAAATTAATATCCTATCCAAGAACTTGTATCCAAAAGTAGGGATGCACCGATTAATCGACCATAATTGGCCACTTTGCCGATTATTAATAATCTGCAAAATTGGGCCGATTAATCGGCTGAAAAATATATTTTTTTAATATTATTCTTTAAAGTGTACCTTCAGAAACTATGTGCTTGATTTTATTGACAGTAATAATAATCCTCATAGTTGATATTAAGTTTTTAATAAATTTATTCTCCTGCTTTTGAATAAATATACAAATAGACAATGTTGCAACATTTTTCATGTGAGATAGTTTTTTCCTTAGTACTGTGTTAGGTAACCTCTAATTTTCAAAGAATAAAAGTCTTGAATTAAATTGCTACTGATAATTAAAATTGAAAATTAAAAGTACTCCTAAATTGTGGAGTGCTCACCACAGACCCTCCCCCCCCCTTTTTTTAAATTTTTATGTCCAATTAATATAATTAACAGTGTATTAATGTAATATTATTGACAATAATATGTAAATCGGTTCTAAGAAATTTAATAAAATACTGAAATTATTTTGTAATATTTAGGAAAATGGAAAAAATTCAAATTTCGGTTTTCAAACTTTTTCATCTTCTTTACACGAGAACTACAGAGATTTTAAGATTTTGATTATTAATTGAACGCTCTCTGCACTTTATAGTTGAAGAAAAAAAGTCACGCCTTACCTACACCAATCATATTTCAAAGGATATTTGCATTAAATCTGACTTTTGTCTAAACTTTGCAGCAATGAAAAAAAATGTCTTTTGCAATTTCCAATTTTCCTTTCGGTTATATTTTTCAAAACTCATGACACGTATTTGGGACCATATTGTTTACCTGCAGTAGAAATTTGAAAGCATTTCTCCGACTAGTTTTCTTTCTATTCATTTATTTGCATTTTGTCTAAACTTTTGCATCGCAGTGTATAATTAGCAGATTCATCAAAAGTACAAAGGCGGAAAGATTTGCGCAGAGCTCAAAATTTTAAGTATTTAAAAAGACACAAAAAGCTATAAAAACAAGCAAACAAATATGGTCTCAATCGTCATCATAGTCATTGACAATCCTTTCAGCGGAATTACCAAAGGCACTTAAAAGTAGCTGAAAAATATTCTCACAGAAGAAGTATTCATTAGATTAAAAAAAATTGAATGTGTCTTCGCTTCTAAATTATTAAGTGAAGGAATAATAATCGTCTCGCACGTAAAATTTATTTTGAACTTTTATCTTACATAGGGTCATGAGCCTTCTCTAGAAGCAATGGCTATTTCTGAAGCAAACAACCACTTGGCCATCAACCTGGCACAGATTGCTCGCCGAGGAAAAGCAGAACGTCTTTTTCTCTCCGTTCAGTATTTCCACAGCCCTGGCCATGCTGTTCTGTGGTTCGAAGGCTGAAACAGCTTCTGAACCGAGATCTGTCCTGGGTTACGAAAAAGCAAAACTGGGAGATGAGAAAGTCGCATCTGCTTTCGGTGAGATCGTCTCTTCCATCGAAGAAAACCCGGAAGATTACGTCTTGGCCATGGCCAACTGCTTGATGTGTCAGAAAGATTTCGAAGTTAAGGAGAAGTACAAATCTGTGCTCAATGACTCATTCAAAGCCATGCTGCTAGAAGTTGATTTCCGGAGTGGAACAGAAGAAGTTGTAAATGGCGTAAACAACTAGGTAAAGGAAAAAACTCATGGTATGATTCCACAATTAGTGGATTCAGTTGATACATCTACTGTGGCACTCTTGATGAACGCCGTGTACTTCAAAGGGATATGGCTACGCCCGTTTTTCAAAGCTGCTACGTCTTTACAAACTTTCCACAACCATGGAGACAATGCCAAGCAAGTTGGGATGATGTATAAGCGAAAATCCTTTCCTTACATTGGAAATGCATCATTCAAAGCTCTGCAGTTGCCATACAAAGGAGAAGAAATCGCCATGATGGTGCTGTTGCCGAACTCCAGAAATGGTTTGGAGGACTTGGAATCGGAATTGATTCCAGAGTTATTTCGAGATTTGAAACAACAGATGCGTATAACTGAAATCGATGTATTTCTGCCTAAATTCATGTTGGAGTACTCCAAATCCTTGAAGGGGTGCTTTCAAGGAATGGGTTTAAATAAGGCATTCGAGAGCGGGGCTGAATTTGATGGAATCTGCGATTCTCAAGGACTCGCCATCTCTGAGGTATTCCACAAAGCTGTTCTGGAAGTGAATGAAGAAGGTACAGTAGCTGTAGCTTCAACCAAGTGCGATCAGGTGCTACTTTGTTGTAGAATCTGTCCGGAATTCAAAGTGGATCATCCTTTTGTTTTTGTTATTTATAATATTAAAAGTGACCTTATTCTTTTTATGGGAAGAGTTGGTAAGCTATAAAGCTATGGGGAAATTTCCCAAGAAATGTATGATTATATTATACTTATGAAAGTATAAAATTTGAAGCAAAACAAAGCATCCTTGTTACGGTATATAATTATGATTAGACACCTCACTTTGAAGGCCAAAGGAATTCCCGAAAAGATCCTTTGAGATATATATTAAGATAAATGTGTTCCAAAAATAGCAAAAAATGCTTTATCAAATAAACAAACATATTAACTTTTAACAATATCTTGTTCTAAAAATACAATTATATTAAACTATGTATTTTTATAAATTGATGCAATACATGTCTTCTTTTACTTCGTTGTACACCTTTTCTATGTAAGAAGATGTGTACTTGATGTAAGTTTTGTGCTATTATTATTATGAAAATATGAATAAGAATGTTACGTTTTTCTCTTCATCTGTTTTCTTTTAACTTATATTTCAATTTTTTACTGTGTAGTGTAACCGTCAAACTAAAATGTAAAAAAGATTTCAGACATTCAAGAAGTTTTCGATTGGTTAAAAAAAGAACTCTCATACTGTTAGGTAAATGTCTGATTCATCTTGTTATATCCGTGATGCGGTGGGGTGGCCCCGGATTCGAATCCCGACTCAGGCATGGATGTACTTCTGTCCTTGTCCTTCCTCTGTGTGTATGACTGTGTCGTGAATGTTCGCCACACAGACCCTAGAAACCGGTCTTCGGCATGGGTGAATGAATTTTTTTTTTAAAACAAAAAAATAAAAAACAAAAAGAAAAAATACTTACCTGTATCTTGCTTTCCTACGGTTGTTTTGGAACATCTGCAATGGAACTTAACCATTTAATTCGCGGTTTGATAATTTCTTTAGTTCTATTATTTCAGTGCCTGATTAGTTTTAGAACGACCCCAAGGAAGGAGGTTCACAAGAAACCGGAAAACTCGGCTAGGGGTACACGGAACAAAAAAAAAAAAAAAAGGGGGGGGGGGGGAACCCCTGATTTAAACGTATGCAACCGTCATATTTCCCGCTTCTTTAGAAGGCAGGTGGAAATCTGTTATATGAAATTCACTGTCATTATTATGAAAGCAAATTCAATGCAGATTAAAATTATTAAAATTCTGTAGTAATTAAAGTTGTAGTAAGTTATTTATTACTAGGTAACGTTGAATGTTGTTACTAGTATTTAAGCTCAAAATTGGAAGAACTAATGTCTTGAAGGGGGTTTGAGCCCCCTCTCCTTATGGGCATCCATATATCTCCCAGCACCCCCCCCCCTCGCGTAAGCCTGAAGCCTCTCTAACAACTCCTGATGTGTGGTGTGAGGCATTGTCCTGCTGGTCCATGTCCGTTAGCACTCACTATGAGCATACATAGGGGCAGGTGGTCATATAGGATGTCTACGAATTTGTAAACTGTCAAATTAGGGTCTAAACATATTAGGGGTCTGATAACACTTCAATTATTCTTCATGAATAGCATAAGCTGTCTATTTATTATACGTACTAAGACTTTTATGTTTGAAGACCAAATAAATTACGTTTCTAACTTTTTCAGCAGTATCAGCATGCAATATCGATTTTTACTCTTACTATTCTGAATACAATGGAAAGGAGTTTAACTAGAAAGATGTAGTACATATATTCCCTAATCAATACAATATGAAATGATCCAAGTCACATATTTATTAAAGTGAAATATAACTAAATAATTGAAATTAAAAAAAAAAATTCAGGCAGCAATTCAGCATTGAATTTTTTGACATTTAACACTTTTTAAGAGTCAAATTTAAGAACTCGGAATTTCGTTTAAAACTATTCACTTTTATGGCGAAATAAAACATAGAGAGAATTTTTTTTTTTTGTCTGCCTCCCAGCAAAGCAAAATAAACATCAAAATGAGAAAAGGTTCGATTCCCACAGCGCATGTCAGGAGATCGCAATTTAGAAGATGAAGTCATCATAAGTATATAAACGGCAAATAAAAGAATTTATTAAAGTATAATACTATTAGAATTGCATTTTAACAGGTCTACACTATGAATGTTATTAATAATTACCGTTACAATAGACAGCAAAAATTTTCAAATGGGGGGGGGGGGGGAATTGGAAGTGAGAAATAAAACATAAAGGAAAATACCGGATCTCCGGTATTGACAGACGAAACAAATACCAGAATTCTTATGTATAATCGGAACACAATCACACTGGACACTGCCCTTATAAATGTATAAATATTTACGAACGTAAAAATAAGTTATTTGATATTGATGTCTACATCAAGGGTTTTTTTTCCATACAAAAGAATGTTGTGTATTTTTGGATGGTAATTACAGATTTTAAACCCATGTACTTTTTTTTTGTCAAGAATATGATTGAAGGAGTCATTAAAAATAAAAAGGCATTTTACGAATCGCTCAAAGTTTTTAAATATTTAAAAAAGTATCGAAAACAAACAAATAAATGTAATCTCAATAGCAGGGCTGTAACCAAATATATGTTACGGGGAGGATTTTACCAAATACATTTCTCGGGAAATCAAATTCGATTCCATTCATATCTTCTTTTCATTTTCGTTACAAGAATCTGTTGCGTCTACATAACTTTACCCTTGTTCAAAATTTGATGTCTGTTTAAGAACTCAAACGAATAGATGCTTGCACTCATATGTATGTATACAGTCGACGCTCGATATACGACCATCTCCGTCCTGCAGAAAACGGTCTTTATAACGATTGGTCGCTATAAGGGGTAGAACATAGAGTATATTGGGATACAGATGGGGGTTTTCTCACCGGTCGTTATATTAGGATGATCTTCATAACGTGTGGTCGTTATAACGAGCGTCGACTGTATTCGAAGTAATACTTGTTAAATTCATATGTTTTTGTAACCCCTGAAAAATGTTAAATATATAGTTTGGAACTTACTTTCAAATTTTTGATATTTTCTTAGAATCAAATACTCAAAATCTGAAGGAAAACACTGTATAATAGGATGTGATGCTCGCCATAATTTCAAAAAAAAGCAAATGATGCAGATAAAGCACCGAGTTGATACAATTCTTCAATCACAATAATTTCATTTGTCAAATGAATTTGAAATAAATAAACGATAAATGGAAACAATATATTTTGAACAAAAATAATTGTAATGAAAAGAATTTTTGGGAACAGTTTTTTAAAGTTTCGGAGGGGGCTTGAACTCTAAAAACGCACCCCTTAAATACGCCCCTGCTCAATCGTCATTTCGTCATTAGCAATCCTTTCAGCGCAGTAACTAAGGGCACTTAAAAGTGTCTCAAAAATATTCTCTGAGAAGTATTCATTAAAAGTTTAATGTAAAGTCGAATATATACTTGCTTCCAAATGATTATAAGTGAAAAAAAAAATCATTTCGCATGTAAAAGTTATTCTGAGCTTTTTATCTTGCTTAGGATCAAGAGGTATCTCAAGAAACTCTGGCCATTTCTGAAGCAAACAACCACTTGGCAGTCAACCTGCACAGATTGCTCGCCGAGGAAAAGCAGAACGTCTTTTTCTCTCCCTTCAGCATTTCCACCGCCCTGGCCATGCTGTTCTGTGGTTCCAGATCCTAGACGGCTTCTGAATTGAGATTTGTCCTGGGTTATGAACAGGCAAAACTCGAAGATGAACAAGTTGCATCCGCTTTTGGTGAGATCGTCTCATCCATCGAAGAAAATCCAGAAGATTACGTTTTGGCCATGGCCAACTGCATGATGAGTCAGAAAGATTTCGAAGTCAAAGAAGAGTACAAATCTCTGCTCAATGATTCTTTCAAAGGCATGGTGCAAGAAGTTGATTTTAGAAACGAAACGGAAGAAGCGGTAAATAAAGTTAACGAATGGGTAAAGGAAAAGACCCATGGTATGATTCCACAATTAGTGGATTCAGTTGATGCAACTACTGTCGCAATCTTATTAAATGCAGTGTACTTCAAAGGGAAATGGCTAAGCCCGTTTTACAAAGGGAGTACCACTTTACGAACTTTCTACAACCATGGAGTTGATGGCAACGCCAAACAAGTCGACATGATGTATATGCGAAAAAGTTTTCCATACATTGGAAAAGAATCATTTAAAGCTCTGCAGTTACCATACAAAGGGGAAGAAATCGCTATGATGGTGTTGTTGCCGAATTCCAGAGATGGTTTGGAGGAGTTGGAATCAGTACTGACTCCAGAGTTATTTCGAGGTTTGAAACAACAAATGCGTAACACTGAAATCAATGTAACTCTGCCTAAATTCACGTTGAAGTACTCCAAATCCTTGAAGGGATGCTTTCAAAGAATGGGGTTGAGCAAGGTATTCGAGAGCGGGGCTGAATTTGGTGGAATCAGCGATTCTCAAGGTCTCGCCATTTCTGAGGTATTCCACAAAGCTGTTCTGGAAGTAAATGAAGAAGGTACAGTAGCTGTAGCTTCAACCAAGATCATTAAAAAGAAAATGTGCCATAGAGTTTGTCCGGATTTCAAAGTGGATCATCCTTTTGCATTTATTATTTACAATATCAAAAGTAAACTTATTCTTTTTATGGGTAGAGTTGATGAGCTGTAAAACTATGGTGAATTTTTTCAAGAAATATATGATAATATTATACTTATGAGCGTATATCATTTGAAGCAAAAAAAAACGTCGTTATTATGACACACAATTATGATTATACATCACACTTGGGTGGCAAAAAAAAAAAAATCCTAAAAATATCCTTTGAGATATATAATGTCCTAAATATAGCAAAAAATGCTCCAAAAATTTAACAAGCATACTATCTTTAAACAGTATACAGTTCTAAAACTGCAATTGTATTAAAATATGTATTTTGGTAAATTAATGCAATAAATTTCAGAAGTTAAAAGAAATCAGAATTACATAGGAATATTCAATACTTTTTGATATTTTCAAACAAAAGTATAAAAGGGTGTATTGTGTAAAATTTTGTCTGGAGAATCTTGTTTTGAATATTTGAAGAATATCGATCACTGATGACAATTTTTCCGTTGCAAAAATAAGATTTTGTCTTGAGATAGGGCAGCTTTTTTCCAGTGTTTTTAAACCATAGTTCTTCAAATTTATGGTCTTGCTTCATAACCGAGTTTAGTTTCATATTTATGAGAGAAGTATTTTAACCCATTTATGCCCAGTAGCCTAAAAACGGGACGCTTGTTTGTTACTGCATACAAAAACCTGTAATGGGTACCAAGGCCGTAGCCAGCGGGGGGGGGGGTCAGGGGGTCAGAACCCCCCCCCCCCGAAATTTTCAAACCTCAAAAGTTTTTAAAAAGTATTCAACTAAAAAAGAAAAAAAAAAAAATTTCAAGGTTTGATGGTCGGAGGTCCCCCCCCCCCCCGAAGTTGTGACGGGTCTGAGATTTTTGATGATATAAAGAAAAATTAGAATAATAAAAATAAAAAAAATCCTTTGAATAAACTTGAATTGAGGTCATTCCATGTCAAGTGTACGAGGCGTCCCCACTCGACCCCCTCCGATTTTGATGAAATTTTTTTTGGATGTATGTATAAGACTTGCAGGAAACCATACCAAATTATAGCTCCATAAGCCTTATGGTTCAGCCAGTAAAAATTACTTTAGAAAGGCCTCTTTTTCGTGTCTTGAAAGAACTGTCCAAATCGTCAAGTTTGTGCTTTTTGCTCGCGACCTAAGACGATTATCAGACTCAAATTTGGTGATTCTGATCACTGTTTAGGGTAGAATAGCCTACTTGTGTAGCAGAAGCTCCATGCACTGTAGATTTTTTGCAATTTGCTGCCAAAGTGGGTAAAAAATCGTATTTTGGCAAATTTTGACCATACCTTATCAGCTTGTATCTGCTAAGAGAATGATTTTCTGAAGCTAATTCTTTCCTCGTTTGTAGCCTGCTAGTTCGTCCGAAAGGTGTGCTAGTGGCATCTCGATAGCTCAAATAATTGCTGAATTATGCGAGTTGAAATTCCAGTCAAATTTCTTTTTTCTCAATTTTGTATCAATTTCAAAGGGCAATATCTCGCAAGGGTCATCTTAAATTTCAATTTTCTTTACGTCATTGGAAAGAACACACTTTTCTTAACTAAAAAACGTTATTTTTATTTAAACCAGTTTCAAGGGGATATTGCAGATCAAAAATGTGTACGTCATTCAACGTGAAATCAAAAAAAAAAAAAAAAAAAGACATAAACCTCAAAAGTTGATGTCAATTTGTTCTATTATTATTCGCAGGAGCTATTGTACTTATGTTCTGATGAAAAAACCCTTTTTTAGATATTTTTGAACTTAAGTGTTTGAGTGCGCATTCATAAAAACTCAAGAAAAAGCAAAAAAAAAAAAAGTTTCGTTTTTAACAAAAATAATTATCTTCTTATCGCTGCTATAAGAGCTTGAGTCTCTCTATGTGTTATTTTTAAGCTCTTGAAACAGAATTTCGGATGATATGTCACTTGGCAAGGTTATAGGTCATTAATGTTTCAAGGTCATAAAAAGCATTTTCCCATTTTTCATCATTTTTGTTTATGGGCAAATTGCAATCACAGGCTGAAAGACACATCCTCGGCAGTATAAAGAATGGATTTTCAATTACTACTTATCATATGTTCAATTACTATTGTTATCATTTATTTACACGGTGGAAATAATTGCAATATTCAACTCTATCGAAAACTTTCGTTATCGCTTTTTAGAAAAATAGCTCTGCAGTCCTATTATACATATTTTTTATCACGTACACACCATATTAACTGTTTAATTTATTATTTATCTCTTTTATTAATTGTTTTTATTTTATTTATTTATTTATTTTTTTTTGAAAAAGGAAACAATGCTTTTTATGAATTTAAGATATTAATGACACCTTGCCAAGTGACATATTATCCGAAATTCTGTTTCAAGAGCTTAAAAATAATACATTGGAAAAGACTCAGGCTCTTATAGCAGCGATAAGAAGATAATTATTTCTGTTAAAAACGAAACTTTTTTTTTTCCATTTTTTGAGTTTTTACGGATGCGCACACAAAAACTAAAGTTCGAAAATATCTAAAAAAGGTTTTTTTTTTATCAGAACATAAACACAATAGCTCCTGTAAATTTTAATAGAACAAATTGACATCAACTTTTGAGGTCAATGTCTTTTTTTCTTTAATTTCACGTTGAATGACGTACACATTTTTGATCTGCAATATCCCCTTAAAACTGGTTTGTCTCAAAAATAAAAATAACGTTTTTTAGTTATGAAAAGTGTGTTCTTTCCAATGATGTAAAGAAAATTGAAATTCAAGATGACCTTTGCGAGATATTGCCCTTTGAAATTGAGACAAAATTGAGAAAAAAGAAATTTGACTGGAATTTCAACTCGCATAATTCAGCAATTATTTGAGCTATCGAGATGCCACTTGCACACCTTTCGGACGAACTATCATGTTATAAACGAGGAAAGAATTAGCTTCAGAAAGTCATTCTCTCAGCAGATACAAGCTGATAACGTGTGGTCAAATTTGCCAAAATACGATTTTTTACCAACTTTTGGCAGCAAACTGCAAAAAATCTACAGTGCGTGGAGCTTCTGTTACACAAGTAGGCTATTCTACCATAAACAGTGATCAGAATCACCAAATTTGAGCCTGATAATCGTCTTAGATCGCGAGCAATAAAAGCACAAACTTGACGATTTGGTGATTTTTTTTCAAGACACGAAAAAGAGGCCTTTCTAAAATAATTTTTATTGTCTAAACCATATGGCTTATAGACTTATAATTTGGTATGGTTTCATGCAAGTTTTATATGTACATCCAAAAAAAATTTCATTAAAATCGGAGGGGGTCGAGTGGGGATTTTCTCGAAGTTTGGGACACTTGACATGGAATGACCCATAGTTCTGCGCACTATTTCGCCAAAGGAGTTTTTTTCTATCTTTTCAACTTAAAACTTAAATTATTCCGTCTCTCCTGCTGGTCTATAATCTTTAACGGGATAACAAAATTTATGGCACTTGTCGTTGAGATTTATTTATCATGGAAAGAGACAGAAGATCCTCTCCTTTACGCCACAAAACAAGTGTGGTCCCCTTTTGGGCTTACTGCGAACAAATTAGCAAAAAGTATAAGATTTTTTAAAAACTTCTATCTCTTAACACATTGATCACAGTAAAAACAGATACAGATGTTTAAATCAGTTATTGTTATTATCAATGGAGAGGTGATGAGTTAACGAAAATGCATTCTTTGTTTTCTGGGTGCGAAGTGTTTTGTACTATATTTCTCGACCCCTATAGCACATAGCAATTTATCATCGCACTCCTTTATGTTCCTTCCTTCGGTCCCACGGATCCCACGTCACCAAGTCGCAGAGAAGGTCACCAAGTCGCAGAGTTTCTTTAATTATCTTTTCTTCAATTTTTCAAACATGATGTCGTCATAAATTCTGATAAATTTATTTGAATGCAGGAGAGGAGAAAGACTCCTTTCCTTCTTCCCAAAAGCCTATTGATTAACATCTTGTCCATTACCTCAACTTCGCTCTCCTTCCTGTTAGTCCAACATACTCCCAATCATAGGTGGCTGGAGCACCAAGAAATTGGGGGATCAAAAGAAGTTTGTGAGGAGCTTAGGGCGGCACCCTAAAGTTGTTTTTTTTTCTGTAAAATTTGCCTATATTATTGGATTTTAACAAATGACCTCCAAAAACTTTAATACAGTCTGAAATGCAGGATGGATTTTACTGTAGATATCCCCTTTGCAATTCAAAGTTCCTTTCTTGTGAAATAAGATGAGGAAAAAAAAAACATTTTTGTGTTATTTTCAGTTTTTAATTTTCATGAAATAAATCAATCTACCCAGTAAATAACCGACCGTTAATTTTTCGCTCCAAAAAGTGAAGGGCAGGGCCCCTTTACTTTCGGAAGTGAAGGGGAGCAGGTGCCCCCTTGCCCCCCCCCCCCTCCGTACGAACAGCCTTTGCTCCCATTGCGTCATAAAAGTTGCATTGTTTATTTTTTTTTTCAAACAAACTTTCTTCACTTCGAACCCCCCCCCGAAAAAAAATCCTGGCTACGGCCTTGATGGGTACATCATTTTACTAAAGCTGTTTTTCAAAAGTTAAATAATCCTTCTTCTTGAAAGAACCAGTTAGAGCCACTATTTGGACATCAGAATTTATTTATTAACAGCTACTTTCAGACAAATCAGTCAAGCAACGATCCAGCATGGGTAGCCACAGAAAGTAAGTTTTTTTTGCGAACTTATTTTTCAAAAAATTAAACTATTTAAAAATGATTTGCTTAAAATTGATCAGAGATGCCTTCTGTAATACTTTGAAAAAGTAAAGTCAAGTAAGGTCGTATTTTGCTCACATATCTGCAAAATATCCCATAAACAGGACATTAAACAATTTAATAAATATGGCAACGGCGAACTATTTTGAGCCTAAAATGTATGTAAACCATTACAAGGAAGAGTTTTAAGCAGATAAAAATGGAAAAAAATTGTTTAAAAAAACTTGGGCATAAATGGGTTAGGACAGTCACAACATGAAGAATTTTACAATTTTTTTTTAAGTATGAGTCAGAGCTAAGAAAATATCTTAACTGTAACAACTCACACAAAATTTAGAAAGTACACTGAAACACCTCCAAAAAAAAGGGGGGGGGGGAGTTCCGAAGCCTAAAAAAAATAAATAAATAAAATATTAAAAAAATCTTGTCGAAATTCAGGCTTTAAATATGACATTTTTGGAGGGGAAAAACCCTGAAGGAAAGATTGTAAACGCTGAATATAAATTGTAGAAATTAATTTAAAGGATATTAGAAGTACATGTATCAAAAAATAAATAAGCTTACAACAGACAGTAAATCTTGTCTTTGTTACAAAAAACAATCGTTGTCACTTAATCGGTTAAAAACCATTGCCACAATTTTGCAAATAGTTATTATTTTTATATTCTTTTGTTCCTACTTTGTCACAATGTTGCTAAATTTGGTGTTCATTCCATTAATTTGTTCTCGACATTATCGTTGTTCTTTCAAGTTTACTTGCATGTTGATTTGCCTGCCATTTAATATTGTGTCTGTGCTAGGTGTTGCCGACATGACCTGTTAGTGTCTTATAGTCAAGGGTGGATACAAGGGGGGGGGGGGGCGATCGCCCCTTTGAGGGACTCTTCTCCAGCAGTTTTTAGATTTTGAAGTTTAAACAAGGCAATTTTAGTTGATCTCTGATGATTTTCAGGGAAAAGGTGGGTATTAGGGGCTCTGATCTGGAAGTTTTTCGAAATGGAAGACCAAAACATTTGTAATCAACAAGTGTTAGCAAGGATGCATGGCGAAAAAAATGAGCAAGTAAAAAAAAAAAAAAAAAAATCAATCGCCCCTCCCTTGGAACTTTTCTGGATCCGCCCTTGCTTATAGTGAATGGACCCCCCCCCCCCCGTAACATTTGATGTTTGTGGAGCGTCCCCGGTTAAGTTTCTGATTGAATTAAGAACATTCTTGATTGGGATTCTATTAGATTTTGGTAGAAATTTTTTTTATTTATCTACAGCGGGTATATAAAAAGCAAGCCGCATGGTCGCAGAGGAGAGAGTTTTTCTGAAGAGTTGTTATTACTCGCTTTGTGTGATTTTGAACTGTGATTGGCGTATTTTGGATTTAAATATGTGGTGTTTTGTTAAAAGTGTACAATGTTTACTGATATTTGCTTAATTGCTGGCTGTTTAGCAACTTTGTTACATGCCCCATTGTAAATATAGTTGAGAATAAATTTATTTGTGTTTTTATCGAGATTGAAGTCGTTATTTTAAGAAAGTTTGAAAGTGTAACGAACTCATAATAATAATGAGAAACAGTTAAATAAAAGGAACTTTTTTTCACTTGGACTATTTTCATAAGATATATATTGCCTTCTGAAAAATGGAGGAAGGGGAAGAAAACAGTACAATTTAAGAGCGTCTTGAATTCAGGTTTTATATTGTATAGATGACTGGTACAAAATGTATTACATTTTATAAAATAATTGGAATTCAGAACCGGAAATTGCGAAACTAAGAAAATAGCAACGAATCAAACTTAAATCTACCTTTCAGTGATTATTTAAATTAAAAAATACTTGATTTGAGAATACAAATTATAACCATTTTGTTTTGAAATTATTTTTTAGATTTAGTTTTAAAACATTTTCTTTTTATTAACAGCCATTTTTAATGAAAATGTAGGCATTTATGAACATGTAAATGAACTTAGAAGTAAATAACTCTGCTTATCACTTGTCATCGATCAATAAAATATCGTTTCACTATAAATAAATTATACTTCTGACAAACAGCAAACTCTCTAAGGTAATTTAAAGAATTTGTTTGGTAAAGGAGAAGTTGTTGCATAAACTACATGTTAAAATATTTACATTAAACGTTTCACATTAAATGTACTAACACATTCGTTGAAAAAATAGTTTAGAAGTTTTTTTTCATACTTAAGTCTAATTTGAAATTCAGAATGAACTAGATTTTTTATATTGCTGTAAAAAAGTTGTTTGATAATAGTAGATGGCTTTAGGACAATTTATAATTTTTTGCTTAACGTCTTCCTATTCTTAAAAACGGGCATTACGGATAAATTGAAAATGGCAATTTCGGTTGATACTTTCAACTGAAGCGTACCATTACACTGTACATGGTGCATTTCTTTGCAAACTGATAGAAAAAGGAGCAGTGTGTTCAAAAATTTTTAAAAATGGGGAGGTATGGCTCAGTTTCATGTAAAAAAGAAAAAACTATAAACAGGAACACTGCTTTAGCTTAAATTTAATGTTATTGATTTCTATTTGGTTGGGGTCTCAGTTGTTTACATACAGGGTCCTCACTCGTCTAAAATATCCTTGCTGATAATTAGAAACAAACAAAACATATAGTCCAGTAACCTAGTACATCGTAAGTTGCATCAAATGGTGGTAGAAGGTTTCTTTTTTTTTTTTTATCTTACTTGGGATGTGACCAGGATGAAAAATCCAAGTTTTCGACCTCGGCAGCCTCCCGGATCACTTTTGAAAATCCACAAAACTGCTAATTTTTCGCACTTTTTTTGCTTTTTCCCTATTTTGACCATGAAGGAGTCCAGTTTCGGCATATATCATACTTACGCATTTAAACTAGATTAAATTTCCTACACTTTGAAAAAAAAATGAAGTTTCTAGCTATAATAGTTTTTAAGATACAGCTTTCCCAAGTTTCGCAACTTTTCAAAAATTTCAAAATTTTAACGAATTTTCATGTTTTATCGTGTACTAGCCACCAAGGCGGCAAGAGTAGCCACCGCGGAGGCCACCCTGACCTTACCACCTTATGAAAACCGCCTGCAGAGGGTTTTGTGCACCGCCTTCGGCGGTGTACTTTGCGTTTTCAGCATAGCGCACTTCTAGAACCATTTCATTCTCAACACTGTACTTCGGAGAAGTTTGGACCACTCTGGAGATGGCAGGGAAAAGCGGAACTGTATTGTAAGACTGATATTGAAGTACAAAATTTATTTAACAAACGATTTTAACAAGGGTATACAAAAATGGTAAATGAAATTCAAGATAAACAAAATGGGGATTAAAGATATTTCCTCCTTTTAGAAGGACCAGGGTCAAGCAAAACTGAAAGTTCTTCTCCTTCAATGCCATTTTCCTCGTCCTGCACCTCCTGAAACGGGATGAAAATAACCTAAATGTTGATTATCTCAAAAAAAAAAAAAAATGTATGGGGATTTTGAAGACAATGTTTTTATATTGGAGACTTAAAGGATATTGACGTTATGACAATCTCAAAACTGGCATGCAATAGCCATGTTTTACCCTCAGTGTCATGGAAATTATATATATACAACACACTTGCAATTCTTTGTCAAGAAGTTCTGATCTAAATATAGCACATTTATGGGAAAGTATTAATTAATAGAAAGGAATAATACGAGTGTTATTACCTGAAACTGTTCCTCGACTTGTTCTAGAGCATCTCCGGCAAGTTGGCTTGGAGAGTCGAGCAGCCTGTTCAACTCGTCGTCGAGCTAGTCCAAATCATTGGTAATGACATCGACGTCTATCGCAATTTCAGGTCGGTTTTTGCAGGACTGGCCATTGCAGATTCTGCACACAATTGAACACTTCAAACCTGCCTTCCGGCAGCTGCAAGCATTTCTGCATCCCTTCTTGCAACTGCAGGAAATCATCTTCAGTAGGTTTTCGGGGGCTACTTCTTTCGACATCATCTTTGGAGAAAGGCCTTGATCTGTAGTAATCCATCCCCATTCGAGAGGATTCTTTCCGTAACCCAGCCACTGCTGCACCTGGTGGTATGTACGAAGTGAATGTTGTTTTGCAGCATCTTGCGTAGGAGGAAGTCTAGCCAGATTGAAACTGGTCTTGGTTGCAGCCTTTGTAAAAAGTTGGTAGCGCAGGTCGTTGAGGTTTTGACAGGAGCTTTTTCCACCATACAGCTCAATGATTATTTTCTCCCCGGCTTCAGCCACTTGGTCGGGTGTTGAGGCGGGATAAGAGAACACTGCAGCTTTCTCTTTCAGGTCTGCATGCTTCTGCAGTATTTCAAATCACTTCAGTTTCCCTTGGCCGAAGAAACACGAGGTTGTATCACAGCCACTGAACGCGTGAGTGAAAGTGATGAGCTGATTGTCCGCAGTTGTTGAGGTGGTTGAGTACAAAGCATCTGGTGTTTTGCCTCTTCCACACTTCTTAAGGTATATGGTACCTTGTGTGGGCCTCCTGAGACCAGTGAGGATTACCAACAAGTCGATGTCCTCTCCTTCAATAATCACAATCTGAAAATCAGAGGCCTTTTTCATAGCTGTAGTTATTATTAGCGTATCAGCATCTTCTTCAGCCTAGAAAACTTCAATGTTTTTTGCTTCAAGTTTCATTCTCAGCAATTGAATTAATCATAATTTGTTTTTATCGTTGGATAAAAGCGTTTCTTGGGAAACATTGGGAGTGGTTGTTTCCTCAAATATTACCTCAGGAGAACAATGTGTGTGAGCTCTGCGATTACGTTTAGAGCTCTTTGTACCCATCTTATGAGGTTTCGTAGGGTAACCATGGAATATTACAGCTATATTCTCGCCGTACTGTGCCTTGAGGTATTTTAGATATCTTACAGCTATTAACTCAAATGAAGAGTGCTTGGGCCACACCACTTTGTGAAGTAAATGACCACCATCTACAACCACAACTTTGGTTTTTTCTTCTGACTCATCGATGCTAACTTGTTGGAAAGCGGCATAAAAAGAGGACTTATTGCCGTATCTCATTCCTTCTTGAGTGAATATTGATATCGGGAATGGTGAAAGCTCGTATGAAAAATAGTACTTTAATTCTTCGTCAGACTGTTTCAGAACGCATATCCTGTGAAACAGTGTAAGTGGGTCGATTTAGACTAGTTTAAATATCTAAAATATGATGTAGTCGGCGCTGCGAAGACCCCCAAGTACATTGTTGAGAATAAAATGGTCCTAGAGATGCGCTGTGCTGAAAAAGCAAAGTACACCACCGAAGGCGGTGCACAAAACCCTCTGCAGGCGGTTTTCATAAGGTGGTAAGGTCAGAGTGGCCTCCGCGGTGGGTACTCTTGCCGCCTTGGGGTCTAGTACACGATAAAACATGAAAATTCGTTAAAATTTTTAAATTTTTGAAAATTTGCGAAACTTGGGAAAGCTGTATCTTAAAAACTATTATAGCTAGAAACTTCATTTCTTTTCCAAAGTGTAGGAAATTTAATCTAGTTTAAATGCGTAAATATGATATTTGCCGAAACTGGGCTCCTTCAGGGTCAAAATAGGGAAAAAGCAAAAAAAGTGCGAAAAAATAGCAGTTTTGTGGATTTTCAAAAGTGATCCGGGAGGCTGCCGAGGTCGAAAACTTGGATTTTTCATCCTGGTCACATCCCATGCAAGATAAAATAAAGAAACCTTCTACCACCATTTGATGCAACTTAGCCCCCCATGTTCAGGACAAGGTTACTGGACTAATATGCATATAACCGAAATTTGAAGCTAATAAATCTCTAACATAAAAAAAATGTGCATACATGAATTGAAATGCATAAAAAAATTTTACTCCATTTTTTGTTACATTTTCATGTAATATAATGAATTTCTTAACGTGTATTTCTCAAAACCAAACAATAAAATGAAGCATAATAAGTTCGTTCTGATCAATAAGTAATTTTAAGTTAGTTCTTCGCAGATTTTTTTTTTTTTTTTAAATTTCACACCACAAAAAATATTTACTAGGATTAATTTTTATTTATTTCTAAAACTGGCATAGAAAAAATTACAATGAAATAAAGTAACACCAGAACAAATATTCAAAGTAACAAAACTGAATAATTTTATTAAAATAGTAAAAACATTTTAAAACATAGAGCTGTAACATTTCTGAAACATAACAGAAAGTTTAAGTGTCCTTTGATTTAAAACCAATAACAACATAACACAATAACTGAACAATGAGGTAAGTGGTTATAATCTAATATATAAAATTCTCGTGTCACAGTTTTCGTTGCCATACTCCTCCGAAACGGCTTGACCGATTTTGATGAAATTTTTTGTGCTTATCCAGTATCTATGAGAATCGGCCAACATCTATTTTTCATCCCCCTAAATGTTAGGGGTAGTCCACTCCTAAATTTTTTTTTGTTCGCACATAACATCTGATCTACTGAACTAAAACAATATGTGTTATCGTAAATCCTTACTTCAATGAGCGACCCGATGGTCAAGTGGTTAGGCGCGTCAGGTTGAAGTTCCTGATGGAATGAGATCGAATCCAGGTCCGCAAGGGTTTTTTCGAACAGCTGCATGTTTTTTTTTTTTTTTTTTTTTTTGAATGATTTTAATGATTGTAATGTCCTTATGCAGGTACATCCCCTCATGGGGATCTACCCCATATTTTTTTATAGTACAAAATGACAGTTTTGGTCGGATCTTTGTTAAAATTGGCAATGGGGTCCTTCGATGCTGTAGAATTTTCTTATGGACGTTTGTGCCATTTTTGGGGGCTTTGAATCGATTGTGGCAATAAATGGTTTTTGATTTGCGGCACTTATATTATTTTTTCAAAAATTATATACACTATCAATTATATTATGTTAATTTTTGTACCTTTATAAAATTCTGTATTTTATATCTTGCATTTACGTCAAATTCAAGGTAAAATTAAAAGTCAAAAATTCTGAAGAAGATAAATATATGTTAAAAATTAAAGTAACTATTTTTGTGATTTTCATATTGGTTGTGACCAAAAAACATCATTACAAACAAATAAAATGTATCAAACACCATGAGTGTTGAGTTATTAGGCAAAATCTGCTGTATAAAGTTTTTTTTCACTGCTAGAGGGGGGGGGGGTATGAACGACCATTAAAGTGACACAAATTTTTAAAAAATAAAGGTGGGATCTCCAATTATCTTGCTTCGTAATTTGAATCTGTGCAACGGTACGCGATTAGTCATTCAAAAATTAATGAAAAACGTGATCGAAGCCAGGATTTTAACTGGCAAGTTCAGAGGTGAAAATATACTCATACCACGGATTCCTATTATACCTACAGATGTGCCAATTCAATTCAAACGTATTCAGTTTCCGATTAGATTGGCATTTGCAATGACTATCAACAAATCCCAAGGTCAAACGATGTCTGTTTGTGGCTTAGATTTGAGAACACCATGTTTTTCACACGGACAATTATACGTGGCATGCTCTCGAGTGGGTAAACCATCCAGTTTGTTTGTGTTAGCTAAAGATGGACTAACAAAAAATATTGTTCACGCTATAGCATTAAGAGATTGATATTGTTTAATAGTGTTACTGTCGTAATTGTTTAATTAATGATATATAATTTTAAGGAATAAATTATAATAACTTAAAAATAATGTTTGCCTTTTGTTATTTTTATATTCCCGCATCGTTCACAGCGCTCCATGCTTATTTCACGCATATACCACATTCTTACATACATACAATATACACATTCTACCATACATATATACATACTTACAATAAGTAAGCTATTTTTTGTCAACACTAGAAATTACTAGGAAATTATTTATATGGCAAAACAACGTTTGCCGGGTCAACTAGTATTTTTATAATATTACAGACGTGTGCATGGGTGTTACCAAGAGTACTATGAACCCCTTATAGTTTATCATAAGGAACATGAATCTGAAACTCATGTAATGCACTTAAAGCACTGCACACGTCTGTATGTACAGTAGCAACATTCTTAAAGGATAAACATTCGCACAATACTTCTGCAAAATATTTATTATTTAAATTGTCATCTTTTGACTAGATTTCACCAAATCATTACATTAACTAGTTATCATCAGATACTCACCTTGACACTTGGACTAATTATCACACTTGGTTTATTGCTCCTTATGAAAGGAAAGATAAATTCAAAGTAGACTCTTATGAATGTTTTCGTTTCTTTACTTAACCTTTTCATTGTGACATATGAATTAAAGGCACTTGACTGTTAAGCAATATAATCTACATTACTGGTCCCTGTGTGCAACATGTTTATTATGACACATGCAATGCAGTTAAGAAGAGAGGGGGGGGGGTAATAAGACACACAATGGGCATAGTTTCTATCAAAAGAAGTGCAAGAGCCTGTAGTTAACATACCTTAATTTTACACATAAACAGCTAAGATTTCAATTTTTTGCAAACTTTAAAACGTTAAAATTTGCCAAAAATTGAAAAGAGGTAAAGCTGTATATAAGGGTGTATACATACACACATATATAAATGTAAGTGGGAAACCACATTTCAGCAAACTAAACAATCTAGACTGGCTGCTGTTAAATTTACTGATAGGGGTTGCCCTACTTTTCAAACAATACTACATTCAGGGCTACTGCATTCAAGAAAAAAAAATCACATCAACAATGTAGTAGGTTCCTTAGTAACTACAAAAACGAACAAATATCACTAAATGACAAACATTGCAATTTCAGCCATCTTCAGTAGTGATGAACGTACAATAATATTTTTAATTAAATTTTGGAAAAATTCTTATAAGATCAGGCTGTTGCTTTGTTTGCAATAAACAAAGGACTCACTCATTTAAAAAGCTCTGAATTGCAAACGAATAAACTGGTGTACTCCTAATCATAGCGTATCCCTTACAGTTTCATCCTGACATGGAAGATGGTTGCGAGCTAGGCTACAAAGAGAAATATTTTTAGCTGCTGACCCCCCTCACCCCCCACCCCCTCCTCACACTACAGCTTCACATGAAAAAAACACAGGATGCCACATATGATTAACATTAGAGTACTTCAAATCTGCGTTAAAAAATATATACATTTTAGTATTAAGAGTGTACTTTAAAAATAGTTTTTTCGTGTTCAATTTCACTATTCTTGAACTTACAAGTTGAAAAGGGATCACTTATTCCACTGCTTATGCCTCGATCATTTCAATAATCTTCTGAATGTATAGGAAGCCAATCCTATCACTCATCTGCCCATAGCTCTTGACCATTTCAGGGCTAGAAAGAAGGTAGCAACCTTTGGATGTCTTTTGAATAAAGGTGAAGCTGACACGTTATCAAGACCTTAAAAAGATGATTTTTTGGAAATTGTGGCCATTTAAAGAGGATGGTGTTGATTAGGGATGCACCGATAAGCAAATTGGCCGATTACCGATTAATCGATTTTTGATAATCGGCCGATTAATAGGCTGAACCGATTAATGATAAGGATGATTGTTTTTAATACTGCCAATTTTAAAATCACTGTTTTAACTCCCTCATACAATTCCGAGTTAAGAAATAGTAAGTAATTTATTTCTGAATGAAGTTTTTTTTTTCCATTTCCCTAATATTCACAAAATAATTTTAATATTTTATCAAATTTTTTTAGAACATTATTGTCATTCCGTATTATTGTCAGTAGTATTACATTAACACATTGATAATTATGTTAATTGGACATAAAAATTCAAAAAAGGGAGGGAGAGTCTGTGGTGAGCACTCCAAATTAGTAGTACTTTCAATTTACATTTTTTAATGATTAGTAGAAATTTTATTCAACTTTTATTTGTGAAAATTAGAGGTTATCAAAAAGCACTGTACTAAGGAGAAAACTGTTGCCACATGAAAAATGTGTTGCAACATTGTCTATGTTTATTTATTCAAAGTTGGAGAATTAATTCATTAAAAACTTTATATCAACTGTGAGGATTATTATTACTGTAAATAAAATTATTCATCATTGTTTCTTAGTGAAGGTATACTTTAAAGAATTATATTTAAAACATATATTAGGCCGATTAATCTGCCCAATTTTGCCGATTATTAATAATCGACAAAGTGGCCGATTAATTGGTGCATCCCTAGTGTTGATACACACAGACCATCGAGCTATGATACTTAGCAGGGAGATAACTTGGTAGTTTCTTGTCTGCTCAAGCTGGCAGGATAAAAAAAGGGCTCTCTTCTAGGGGTGCGACATCGAAGGCAAAACATCGATGTTTCAAGACATCGATGTATCGAAATTAAGACATCGATGGTATTGATACATCGACCAAAAAGCATCGATGTTTTCAAACATCGATGTTTCAAAACATCGATCTTTTTTTATAAAAATTACTTACACATTTGAGTGTACAGTAATACAGTAGCTTCCCAATACATTGCGCCTCTTTATATCACTCAATTAGATTTATCTTTTGTCTCCTGAAAACATCAACCATATGATATTGATGTCAATTATAGAAAACTTTTTTAGTGAGATAGATATTGAAACTGTTGATTAACTGTATAACTTTTATTTATGTCATATTTTTTTGTCGAAATGTAAAACACCGTTATCGAAAAAAAATTCTAAAGCAAACGAAAACAACGATGTTTAAAAATCGTTGACCGTAAATCATCGGTTGTAATTAAAAAAAAACTATTTCAATACAATAGATATTGCAACTGCTAAAGATAAATCTTTTTTTATTGCATATTTTTATTGCTTATTGCTGAAGCGTTAAGGGGTTACAGTACCTCAAAAATGACAAAAAGACCAAAAAATTTTTATTGCTTATTTCAAAAGTAAAAGTTATTTAAAACACTCAGAAAAAAATAGCATTGTTCTAGCTAAATTATTTAAAAAGTTATGAGTGACTTTAGGGCATGCATGCTATGTGTTCGAATGGAAAAGCAAAACTTTAAAGTGATTTTTCTAGGTGATCAGTTTTTATTGTTTCTATGTTACTGGAAATGCTAAGGAATTTTTTCTATTAAGGATATAACTTTAAAACAATATTTTTTGCACTCAGGATAATATATTTAACAAAACTGTGCATTGAATAAGCGTTTTATAAATAAAAAAAAATTTAGAGTTTGTTAAACCTCGAAGAACACAATTTTCTAAGAATTTTTTACATAAAAGGTCACAAAATATTTTCAAATCAAAATATAAGAAAATGAATGCACAGATTTTTTGAGGTAATCCTTATGATCATTTCGCAAAAACAAATTTTTAAATTAGTGCAGAAACAAAAAAGCCTTAGGGTTTTTAAAAAATTGAAATTTTCTTAAATATTTCAAATTTTCAAAAAAAGTTTTCAAAATTTTTAATGTTTGAAAATAAATTATTGATTGTTAAAGTGTAGAAACAAAGATTTCAAAGAATGAACTTTTTCACTTAAATTAAAGAAATTTGTTAGAAAGGTACTGTAACCCCTTAAACAGACATCGAAAAAAAAAAAACATCGAACGTGAAACAGTGATCATTAAAAGACATCGACCTTAAAATATCGATGGTAACTATCAAGACCGTCTTCTAACGAACGATATAACTTTTGGCCGCAGATCTTAAAGATTTTTTTTTTTTTGCTGAAATATAAAACATTTACATAAAGAATAATAATGAAATAAATAAAATTAAAAAAATATGGCGAAAGCAAATTAGACATGTTTTAGAAACATCGAGAGCAAAACATCGATAATAATCATAGAAAATGTTTTTTATTGAGATTAATACTGAAACTTCTGATTAAGGATGAGAACTTCTTAATGCGTCTGCATATCGCATATTTTTATCAAGCTTTTTCTTATGGATTATAAAACATCGACATCGAAAAAAAACATCGAACCCAAACATCGATGTTGGGAAAACATCGACGGTAAAAACATCGATGTTTTAGAAAAAACATCGATGTTTCCAAAACATCGACATCGATGTCGCAGCCCTACTCTCTTCCAAATATTTTGCAACGCATCTTCTCAAACCAAGGATACCAGCATCCATTCTAAATGATATAAAATCAACTCTTAGTACTTTAGCTCAATGATTGCATGCCGCAGAATATGTTTATTGCAATAGCTTTGTTTTCCACCCTGGTGCAATGCGTAAAACGAATGGATTTATCTCCCCTTCATAGGGTAGTAAAGAGGCTTTTAATTCGCTGAAACAAATCTTTCGAATCGGCATGATCGGGATACGCTTCATAAGCTTTCTGTACCATGAGGTATGCATGCTGCAAGTCCCCCGTCTGCAAAGACAAAAAAAAAAAAATGTCATGATTTTCTCTTGAGTAAGATGATTGGTTAAATCAACTATAATTTCATCTAAATGAGGTAAATAGTTGGAAAAAAAAATATTTACATTTTATTAACCCATTTACCTTTTTTGCTTGGCACTGAAGAAGGAGGCTTTATGCCTTTGAAAAATGTTTGCCAATTTTAACTCGACCCATTTGTGCAAGGGCGGATTCAGAAATGTTCCAAGAGAGGGGCGATTTTTTTTTCCCTTACTTGTCCAATTTTTTCGCCAGACTTCCTTGTTAACACATGTTGATTATAAATATTTTGGTCTTCCATTTCGAAAAATTTCCAGATCAGAGCCCCGAATCCCCGCACTTTCCTTTAATATCATCAAAGATCAACTAAAATTGCCTTTTTTGAAGTTCAAAATCTAAAAACTGCTGGGGAAAAGTCACGTCACTTTTCAGTAGAGAGCGAAAATGATTGTTGGATGCATGCTAAGGATGAGACTCATGGTCTTTTAATGCTGCTAAATAACTGTGAAGGAATTTCTTTTATAGAATAACGTTCTCCTGGGTCGATGCAGAATAAGATTTAACATACAATGTAGCAATAAATTTGAAATCACCATTTTTGGACTTACTTCATTCTAGTTCTAAGGTGCAGATATTATACTACACAAAATTCAAAAATATAACACATGGTCTTTGTTTTAAAATTACAAGAAAACATTTATTCAGAACAGAAACTCTTTTTTTTTTCTTTCAAAAACAGTTTTAAGTTCTGAAAAGCAAGCATCAATCATAGAACTGTGTGTGTTTTTTCATTAAATTATCTATGATTCATCTAAAATAACAGTTCCCAATTTTAGTGTTACTGTTCAAATATTTGAGCAACGGCATACAAGTTTTGACCCCAACATTAGCTGAAGAAATTTCGTGTTAATGAATAATTCAAAGCTGCTTCAGGTTGCGAAGGGAAAAACATGCACAGCACATAGATTTAAGAGCACTTAAAACATTACTTTCACTAAGAAACACTTGAATAATGGATGCAGATCATCTATAAGAAGGGGGGGAGTTTTCTCGAATTACTTTTGTTTTCATTTTTTCTCATGTCACTTGTAGAAAAGATCAGTTAACAGCCATTTGCAGTATAAAGTCAATGAAATTACCAAACAATGATTAAAAGGATTAGAATATCCTCTCTCACTACTTCAGATGAGAACTTGTTCTAACTTCAAAATTTTTCCAGCATTAAAACAGCGGTAGTTTTTTTTTTTTTTTTTCAGCCACATCAAAAATGTTTAATGGGACAATCTTGAGGCAAACACTGTTAAAGCACATATTTGCAACATATATCATTATTGCATGCATGTATTCTGAGAATGAAAGAAAAACCTTTTTAGCTTCCAGCAGATTCCAACAATATCATCAAATAAGTTATGAAAAATTACTGCCAAAATACTGTCATACCAAAATGCTGGTAATTTTGACAAATGTTCATAAACATCTCATAACCAAAAGGGTACAATTTAATTATATCCACCATAATGCCAAATTCGTGAATATTTATATACAACAACAAATCCTATGTTTAAGCAATATTTTTAAAATGGAATTTTTTTTTTTTGCAAAATTAAAGAAACAGTATGTTTACGATTTTTGTTTTTCTTGCAATGTTTGGTAATTGATCCATTACATCAAATACCAGAATGGCAGTGTTCCTCTCACCAGAAAACTAGCAAATAGTCGTCAAAACATAGGGTATATCATTGAACTCGACACAGATGCAGTATAAACCTCCCATCGGCAACATTTCATTCTTTTAATTGTATAAGAAAAAGTTTTGGTTAATAAGATAGTTGATTATAAAATGGGTAATCAAATAAATATAATAAAGCAAAATGGCAGCAACTCTGGCAACATTGAGTTAAAAAGAAATAATTGTTTAAAGTGGAGTAAAGATGGGAATTATTCAAACTTACCTTCTCGGCTAAAAGTGCCTGGTTAAAGTGCGGTTCAAATAAATGTTGGGCCAAATTAGAAGCAGCTACAAAGAAAGCTTTCGCCTGAAAAGAAACAAAAAAGAAGTCAATTATTTTTTTAATTGAAAAGCAAAGAGGATATATAACCAATGAATGTTAAGAAATAGTCTGCAATATCCATTCATATTTACAATGATTTTCAAATTCAAGAATGTTTATAAATAAAACTTAATGTGACTAAATAAATTACTGACACACATAGCAGTGGTAGAATTTTAAAATTTGATGTACTCTCTTGACGTTTTGTTTCTCAAAAATGTGATGCATTTAGAAAATACAGGCATAACGAGTAGGATCACTTATAATTTTAAAAGGTTTGTTGGATGTAACTATAAAATACTACTTAATAATAATAATAATAATAATAATAAAAACAAGAATATGAACTCAGTGCAGCTTATCCAGTAGTAGCAGCAAATTTCAATTTAGTAAATGTGATTTGAATAACTTTTCAGGCAGTAACAATAAAAGTAGAGCTTGCACAGTCCTAAAAACTCCATACTTTTCAAAATTCAAACAAAAATGGTCAGTTTTGTGTTTAAAGATCCTGAAAGCCCAAAGCAAAAGTGATTTAATTAAAACTGCTACTTAAGCTCATTCAAACCGAATGGTTAAAGAAAAAGGAAAGAAAAGAGAAGATTTGTCTTCCTCCTTCTAACTCAAAATGTTATTTTTTAAGTGTGAGGGAAAATATGCTCTATCACTGATATGAAAGGGCATTTATCTTATTTAAAGCACATCTGTATAGTAGTGTGAATACATATTTAGTGACAATAAAAAAATTCACAAGAATAACTAATACCTGGTCAATATTTCCTTTTGTGCCTTCAATGACTCCTAAGTTGTTGTAGGACTCTGCATGGTCGTTATTGGCCACTAGAGCGAGCCTCAAACACTGAATTGCAAAGCTCTTATCTCCAATCCCCTGAAACATATAAAATGATTCAAAAGCCTAATTTAAGTTTGGTCAAAGATGCAAAATAACTGCTACAGTAAAAATTTAAATATGTTCAGTGTATGTACATGAATGCTTGCTGTAAAACAAACATAATTTTTTCAACCATTCTACCAAAAAGCCAACACAGTCAAACTGTTCAGATGAAGTGCAGAGAGACTAGGGTATTTCTAGTTCGAGAAACAGTTTTTAAAAAAAATCCGGTCTTTTTTTCTTCTTTTAATTTCTGCACAGGATCAAAATAGCTGGTTAATTGCTTTAAACTGTCTTTTTGTCTTTTAAAGAATATTCAAAGCCAAACATTAACTACAATATCCTAACAAATAAACATCTCAGAAGTGATAACATTAAAGTCAACAAATACATTATTATTTAATTCCTGTCTATTCCATAAGTTGAAAATAAATAAAGAAAAAAAGCTGTCATCAATTGTTTTAAAGATTTATAAAAGGTCTATAAAGGTCCATTTCATAAGGACATCTGTCAATTTCACAAACCTTTATCCGAAAACCTGGAATATTAATTTTAAAACACCAAGGATGACAAAATTTTAATGTATAACAGGAATACAATCATCACTAAATCAGTAGAAATAATTTGAATAACAAAATTATTGCTCTTTTTATGTGCGGTTTGCAGGTTAAAAGTGAGTTCAGCTCCCATAGACTTAATATTGCACTAATCACCAAAGATTTTTGACTCCCTCTGTTTGCTCATGCACAAGCTTTTTTCTTGCCAAATATGATTCAGTTGTGAACTAGATGCCTCAGAAAGTAGGCCTACCAGATGTGGGCATTAATATGCTTTGTTAGTGAAGCCCACATTCAATTAATTCTTCTTCAATGTAAAAATTGTACGTATTTAAGTTCCTTGTAGAGTTTATTAAAAAAGCTGTTATCAAAAATTCTGTCAAGTTTTTTTAAGTTCAAGAATACAATCCAGTTACGTAATTGGCACCACCCTACTTAAATTCAGGTTCTTGCTAAATCAGGGCAATTTCTTAAGCAAGTTTGACTGCACCACTATTTCAAAAGCAGCAAAAATAGTACATGCAATGTAACAATACATGACAAATGCACATAGTATTGATGACTGTCAATCTCAAAAAGTGTCATCAGAAAACCTGAACCACTAATTTTAAAACACCAAGGATAACAAAATTCCGTTTAATAACAGGAATGCAAACACCCTTGAATGAATATATCATAAAAATGAAATCATTTCTCACCAGTGCCAGGTGTGCAATATTGTACCACACATCGGGCAGTGTCTCGTCGGTCGCCAACGAGAGGGCTCTCTCAAAGCACATCACAGCCATGTCGTGCTGCTGGGAGTAGAAACAGCACAACCCCAAGTTATTATACAGCTCGCTGTTGCAAACACCCATCTGAAGCAGTCTCCTATGCAAAAAATATAAAATAAAATAAATAAATTACAAGTCAAAAAAATATTTCACAATCAATTATTGTAGCCAGATCTCAGGGGCAACAAAGAGTTGGTACAATCAAGCACAAACAATTTGGATAACTTTGAGTCATGCTCATGGGCCCAGCAAGGAGGTGCACTTGCATTTCCTTAAAGAAAACTTTTTAATGACTTTTTTAGTAGAAACTTTTTTTCCTGATTTTTTTTTCTTTGTAAAAAAATGTTTTTTGTTAATTTTTCATTAACAAAAATTTTTTTGCTTATTTTTCAGTACAAATATTTTTTTTTCATTTTGGTACCCCATGTATGATTCTACCAGCACCCAAGGTCATGCTGGATAATTTTGGACCATTTCAAATGTTTTAGAAAATTTGACTTTAAAAAAATTATGAGGTACAAGGCTGCACTCTCCTGACAAGGTTATGAAAAAAGTTTTCTACTTTTTACTCTAAAAAGAGGACAATATTGTACACAGCTCATTGCATCATTCAATAATGCCAAAGTTATAGTTTGGAAGCTATTTTTGAATGTGTTGAAAGTGCCTTATAGAAATGATAGAAATCTTGCGATGTTGTGGTGTAAAAGGGGGGACTTTTAAACACTTAGAAAATTATTTTGCTGCACTAAAGTTGCTCTGCTTTTATTAAAATAATTTATTTTTCAACTCCTTTCTATCAATGCTCAAAGTGCCCCTAAATGAGAGGTTAGCTTTGAACCAGGCTATCGATCCATTTTGAATGGATTTTTCTTACTCTGAATGATAACTTCAAAACTTTCCTTTCATTTTATACCAAAAAATTCAGTAAAACAATTAAAGTATGAGTGAGGCCAGTTTGAAACATAGAAATTGTTACTTAGATTTACGTCGAATGACTACATCTCAAATGCAAGCAAAATAATACTATAACAAGAAATAGATAGAAAGATACCTTAGTGTAGAAGAGTAAAAAAACCCCCTAAAATCGCAAAAACTTTGTGGAGAGCTCAGGTACTCGGTGCAGGAGATTAAGGAAATCTTTTCTTCAATGCAAAAGACGCAAACTGATGGATGAAAAGTCTTATGCTTTTGTCTGATGTCTCTTCATCTGTAAGCTCACCTCTTTCGCATAGAAAAAGGGCTTCCTTGTAACCTCAAAATATGTGTCTTCAAATATGTGCGACATAAGATTGCTATATTTTCTTTTACATACTCATTCACAAAAATACATGCACCCCTTTGAAAAACTGAGAAAGTTAGATGTACCTGTAGTATCTCAGAGCCACTTCGGGCTGATCAGAGTAGAAGTGGTGAGCAGCAATGCAGGCAATGGCTTCCACATCTATCGCCTCGTGGGAAAGTACCTCACGATAATATTTTACAGCCACATCGAGGTCATTCAAGCCCTTCAATCAAAAATTTGAAGACAAAAATTTTACAAAATAACATTTGGTTCATAATCAATTGCAACCAATTCAAACTTTTTGATGAAAATGCACTATATTTAATGTAACTTAATGATTTAATTATGCTCTCATACAACTAAACTTGTATTGCAAGACGATTGTCTTTAATCGTATTATAGATCAATCATACGGTCTGATCCTCTTAGGTAAACCTTCCGTGCATTTCGGCATGCGTCAGGTCTTCTCTGATCTTACCAAAATAGGGGCGTTAAGTAAGATAATAATAAGGGGAAGAATAATAAAAAGCATTTTGAGCCGTATCGAACAACATGGAACGATGCGAATTTCAAATGCATAGTTTAGTTGACTATGTCAAAAGGATATAGCAAATGCAAGTTTTAAAATGAAAACTTCAGAAAGTTATCACCCATAAACAGGGTTGCCAGATTTAAGAACTGTAAATACGGGACAGGCTTCTGGGGGACTTTTGATTTTAGCATCAAACGTTTCTCATAAATATACAGGAAGAAAAAAAATACACAATGAACATATGAATAAAAGCTATATTTTTTACCATTGCATTGCTATTTTTCTTCATGAATTATAAGTGGGAAAAGTTTTAACACTAAATATTGTGAAAGTTCGTGTTTTTCTGCATTAACCCCCTTTTTCCTATACTGAGGGACAGTAAAATCGTTTAAAGACCCACACCACTTTTACAATGAAAGACACGTTTGTTGAATTGATTGTCACAATGATTTCTGCTCTAACTGAACCTGAGACTAATATTATACTTCAAAACAGAAAAATATTATGATTCAATCAATTTTTTGTCACTCTATCTCATATTTTTTGTTTAACTTTATTTTTTCCTTTAAAATAATGTTTCGTTTTATAAAATATTGCTCCTAGCTTTTTAGAATAAGAGACTCTAGCCGTCCCGTATCAAGGTTCCCCGGGACGCGGGACAGTTTTTCAAAATACGGGAGTCCCTTGAAATCCGGGATTTCTGGCAACCCTGCCCATAACCCATCTATTCTTTTTTTATGTGGAACTGATCACAAGCGCCAGTCACGGCTTTTATGCATCGACAGTAATTAATATTGAAAACGTTGTGTTCACTAATGCGAGCATCATTGTGCTCCTTTAATAAAAAGGGCCCCCACGTTTTAATGGATATTATCAAAAATACATTACTTCATAAATGCGAGCAATATGTGTCATCAAAAATATTTCCCCTGGAAATTTTTCTAAACCTTGCTTGTACATATCCAGAGCTGCTAACGGTTGATCCAATCCAATGTATACCTAAAAGTAAAAAGAAGGAATTAAACGACAATTCCAATTGGAAAGAGGAAAAGAATATTGGAAAAGAGGAGTGTAACTAAATAAATACTTAAAATAAAAATCTAAACTTTTAATGCACTCAGTCATCATACAATATATGTTTTGAGAACATGGCCAATATTTATCCTTTTTTTTTTTCCTTTTTAAAGAAAACTAAGATTTTTTTTTATTGAATATTCATAGCTAATAAATGGCAAGTACAAAGATCAATGAGTCATAATAAAATGTTAACAATGCAAAGGAATATTTTTAAGATGCCCTATAGCAATGGCCTATTGTGTTTATCAACGCAACACTGTACGTGATGTGTGCTAAGTAATAATTTGGTAAGGCATGTTACGGACATAAAAAAGATGGGATTAAAAATTAAACTTAAAAGGTAAAAAAAAAAAAATTAAATGATTTTTTTAAAAAAGCATGTATGTGTTTTTGTAAAAAAAGAGCTTGTTATGCATCAAACTGATAAAATATCTCTTACAATACTACTCAAAAATTTTATAAAAATAAATAAATAAAATCAGGGAAGTTTTTTCGTTTAACCCAGAAAATATAAAAAATATGGTGTCCTTGCACTTAAACAAAGGAACTAAATAAAATAAACCCAAGCAATAGCACAGCCAGAATTTACCTTCAGTGAAAGAATCCTTAAACTTCCTAACGTGTATATAAAGTAATGTACTATAATGTATTATGATTGGTAATATGTGTTACAAGCATGAGTTCTTGGGAGAGAGCTGATCCTAAATGTATCCCCCCCCCCTTACTGCTTTCGGTCACTTGCATTTAAAAGAGTTTATTGTAATAAAGATAATAACAAAAAACATTCTTGGGCTGAAAATATGTTGCCAATATTAAAACAAATATTTTGTTTCATTATTTTTCAGATTAAATGTAAAATTTAGTAACTTTTAACAGATTTCAAAGCTCCATTTTTAATTCGATATTATTTTTATCCCTAAAATGTTTTCGGCTTTTGGCTTAGAAATATGACCAAGAGGTTTTACAATACATACTAGGATTTTAAATTAAAAAAAACCTGTTTCATGTCACCAAATAATAATAATAATAAGAGCTCATAAAGAAATGAGAATTTCAACAATGTCAATATTTTCCGGATGCAGTGTTAAAGTACAAAGTAGTTAGTAAAACAAAGCAAATGTCCATATTATAATTCAGAAATTTAGTACCAAAACTCAAACTATAATGCTGTAACTGACATTCGATAACATGAGAGAGCAACATTTGAAAGAAACTGAAATCTAATTAGTTTCCCAAAAATGTTAAATAGATCATCTAACGACTATCAGTACTTGTTTTACATCTAAAACTATCAGTACAGTGCCCACCGCTGTTTAAAATCACATTGGTTCCGAGGATATTTGATTTCATTAAGCAGCTGATTTTATAAACCGGCATATATAAAATTACAAAAAGAGAAGGTTTTAAAGTTTTCCCAAAATAAAAAATTAATTAATTACTATTATCAATATTTTACATTCAGTAAATTAAAACACAGTGCGAGTTTAACTTAAACGCAAAAAGTACATTTTTTAAATTACACAAGGATTTTAAAATATTGACTTATTGTTGTTTGAGAAACAGAATTTGAAAGTAATGATCATTCTTAAATCTTGATGTTACAGCATGTTCTTTTAGCGAACGATTTTTACTCAAACTGAATGATATAAACTGTCAATCTCTGTAATCTTGAAGAGAAAGAATTTTTTTTATTCAGAGAAGCATCACATCCCCCCCCCTTTTTTTAAACATATACAAGTACTATGCAATGAGTTACCGCCCGTAAGCCAGGGCTGAGGCAGAACTGAAGCAAATGCACCCACAGCTCGATCATAGCATCCTAAGACTGCAGTTTCGCCCTTATTATGGGCTCCTCAGTTTGGAATAGCCAATGATCGAGCCGGAGGCAAAAATCCTCTTAATGAGCTAAGATAGCCAACAAACTGGTAGATAAAGTGAATTTATCTTACCAGCGAGCGTCCACAAACTATGGTGTGGCTCAACTCGAAATTTGAAGGCAAAAGCTGGGTAATATGCAATGAGTTACCGCCCGTAAGCCAGGGCTGAGGCAGAACTGAAGCAAATGCACCCACAGCTCGATTATAGCATCCTAAGACTGCAGTTTCGCCCTTATTATGGGCTCCTCAGTTAGGAATAGCCAATGATCGAGCCGGAGGCAAAAATCCTCTTAATGTAGCTAAGATAGCCAACAAACTGGTAGATAAAGTGAATTTATCTTACCAGCGAGCGTCCACAAACTATGCATATTACCCAGCTTTTGCCTTCAAATTTCGAGTTGAGTCACACCATAGTTTGTGGACGCTCGCTGGTAAGATAAATTCACTTTATCTACCAGTTTGTTGGCTATCTTAGCTACATTAAGAGGATTTTTGCCTCTGGCTTGATCATTGGCTATTCCTAACTGAGGAGCCCATAATAAGGGCGAAACTGCAGTCTTAGGATGCTATGATCGAGCTGTGGGTGCATTTGCTTCATATACAAGTACTCTCTAAAGACTTGATTTTATAAAATGGTGCTAATGATTTTATTAAAGGATGGTTTTAACATGTTTTGATATAGTAATGATTCTGTTCTCCCAGATTTCATTTTATAATCCAGTGATTTTATTAGTGGTGAGCACTGTACTTGGGAAAAGATGAAATATGTATGTTACATAACTTAAAAGCAAATGAGAGCACACACCTTTCCCATCCATAGGTAAGAATCGATCATGTCTTGCTGTTTGATGGCTGATTTAAATTGTTTTTCAGCATCACGATACATGCCAAACCTGGAAAGGAAAGAAGATCAATTAATCTGAATTTCTAATTTAAATTTCACATTAAATACACGTAAATGTTCAATGACTTTAATTTATAATTGTACAAAAATATTAAATCTGCTAAAATGATACTTGAAGTTATTATCGAAAAGCTAATGGAACATTTTAGAAATGAGAAATTGCATTTTAGCCAAATTAAGTAAAGATCAATGAATATTACTCTCCAAAATTTGATCATCACTAGACATTCTGGCTTCTATTTTTTGAGCTTTTTTCAAAATTAAAGATTTAATACAATAATGCTCATGTAGGAGCAGTTATAAAAAGTACAATATCAATGGGGTTCATGGTAAATAATAATAATGCACACATGCTATTTTTTTAAGTGAATTAATTTTCAGCAAGTAAAAAATGCAAAGTATAAAATTTTCATGAAGAACTTCATTTGCACCAGAAAATATAGGTTTTCACATGAAACACAATTGAATATTTTTTGTAGCAATGTTATTAGAAAAATGAAGCAAGGTACCCATAAATTTCTATTCATGCAATTCATATCAAGCGCCAAAATAGTTTTTTTAAAAATGAAACAAATAGAATTTCCAATAAAATTTGAAAACACAGCTATTTTACAGGGTGTGGCAGAGAAACTTGTGGATTCTAATTGGATGCTAATTAGCAAGACATGGTTAGAAAGGAGTGGGGAGAGTCTTATTTTAAAGAGGATATCTTAAAAATTAGTTGTAGTCATGCGTTAGACAAAAGAACAACGAGCGTTCACTGTCGAGGCTTACTTTTCAAATAATCATTCAGTGGTCGCTACTCAACGTGCCTTCTGAACTCGGTTCAAAATTCATCCCGAGGGTCCCGTTCCTGGCCAGGAATCGATTGTTTTGTGGGTGAACACATTCAGGAATAGTCGGAGTGTGGCAAGAAAGGGCCCAGGATGTCAAAGGACTTCCAGAACGCCAGAAAATGTCTCGAAGATGAGGGAGTCGTTTTTGCACTCTCCCAGGCGTTCAGTGAGTAAACACGCTGCTGCTCTGGGGATTTCTGATTGCACACTGAGACGAATTCTTCACAACGAACTCCGGTTTCATGCCTACAACTGTGGTTCACCTTCCACAGACTTCCATCCACGCTTCTTCTCCTTGAGTGACGTAGCGTGACCAGCACACTCCCCTGATTTGACACCCTGCGACTATTTTTTATGGGGGGTATCTCAAATCGATCGTTTACATCGACAAGCCCCGGACCCTGCAACACCTAAAGAACAACATCCGGCTAGCTATCGCAAACATCCAAGTCGATATGTTCGAAAGAGAGGCTCAAAACTTCAAATCTTGGGTAGATCAGTGCATCATTAATGGGTTTCCGCCATTTGCCAGATGTAATTTTTAAATCTAGTTAAAATAAAAATTCAGAATGTTTACAATATCTTATAAAAAAAAAATTGATACATGAAGTACTTTTTCCTTTATTGACTTTTCAAATCAGCAAGTTTCTCTGCTGCACCCTGTACTTTGTGCCCTGTAATCTGGTTCATGAAGTTATTATAACATTATAGGTGACATTCACAAAAGTTTTCTGCAAAAATTCATAATTTTAAGATTAATTTTTAACCGGCATACTATCAGCTGGTAACAGAATGTAACTTGTTACTATATAAAAACAGTGAAAATCACATATTCAACACAGTAAGGAAAATGGTCAAATTTTGACCAACATCTTTTTGCAAAGGGATACTCATTTGAAATCCATACAATTTTAAGATGCAAATTCTTGAAATTATGGAGAAATTTTTATAGCAAAATTCAATGTTATCATTTTTTTAAATTCAAAAATTAAAAAAAGTATTTCTATCTCTTTAATATGAAAGGTGGAATCATAAAAATGATCGCTGTTTTCAATGAACTGTCAAACTATTTTTGTGATACTTAATTATAACTGAGCGTTTCATTTCAAAATTTCCATTTTTAAAAAAGAAACTTTCCACTAAACATCCATCTTAATAAGAGAAAAGTTTTGTGTTATTACGATGGAAGGAAAGTGCTGTAGAAAAAAGTTGTTAAAAGAAAAAAAACGTTTTCAAAACATTTCATTGCACACCTTGCTATTAATTATAAGAAAGCGTTCCATTGAACATCTTCATTCAAGAAAAGCATTTCATGTTTTATAATCAAAGGCACAATTTGTTGTACACCTTTCTTTATTGAATAAAGTCTTCTATTGCATAACTATCCTAAAAGAGAACATTTCCTTCCATATCTATCTCACAAGCCAAACATTCCTTAGCACATTTATGTTATTTAAAAACAGAATTTCATTGCATGCCTTTCTTAATTAATGGAAGTATTCTACTATGGAATTATTCAACTGAACTCTCAAGATAAGACTTAAAAGTTGTGCAAATTTTACATTACCTGTAATAACATTTTCCCAGCTGAAATTTCCACCACCAATCCTCGAATTGGCAAGACTGGGTGGCTTGAGCGGCAATATCCAGTGCCTGTGACACAAAAAATTCAAAATTACTGAAGTCTCATGAGCTATGTAATGTAGATGCTCTTAAACATAATTCTCACATAAATATCTCAAAGGATGAAACAATATAATAATAGTTTTGATCAAAGGCGATACAAGGGGGCGATCGTCCCTCCCTTGAGACTCTTCTAAAGCAGTTTTTATACTTTGAAGTTCAAATAAGGCAATTTTAGAGAATCTTTGATAATACTATGAGAAGTGGTTGGGATTGGGGGCTCTGAACTAGAATTTTTTCGAAATTGAAGACTGAAACATTTGTAATGAATATGTGTAACCAGGATATGTGGTAAAAGGGGGGGGGGGGCAAGTAGAAAAAAAAACAATAGCCCCTCCCTTGGAACATTTCTGGATTCGCTATTGGTTTTGATTGCATAATAACATATTTGAATTTCAGGATAATAACATGAAAAGTTTCCACTTAGATATAGAAAAAACAAAACTTCAATTTAAAGAATATAAAGAGGAAGTTCGGAAGTTTTCTTGACCCCCCCCCCCTTTTTTTTTGGTGCACCAGCTGCCTATGAGTAAATATGGTAAATCAGTAAAAGGAAGTTTAAATATGCAATACATAATAATACAACTAGTACACAACAATTTCTGAATTCAACATTGCCAGAACATGGTTAATAGTAACTTACTACAGAATTTAAAAAAATAGCAGTTTCGTGCTTTTTGCTTATAAAATAATGGTTTGAGATGCACTTAATTGACAACTATTGGACAGACTGAACACCAAGGAATATTGCACATAAATGACATGAAATAGTCGAGTCTCAAAGTTCCAACGGACCGGCTAAACGCTTCGAGTCTTTGGCAGTTCGAGTTATGCAGGAAGTTTAGCTTTCTCAAGAGTCTGGGAACCCATTGAACACTTTGATATAAAAGAATATTCGAGTTGTAAGGCTTCGAATAATCGAGACTCCACTGTAGTTTTTTATAAGTACAAAACTGGCAATGCTGTTCAACCAGGGTCGTTAGCTTCGGAGAGAGTTTTACCAAATATATTTCTCACGAAATCTATAAAGTCAATAAAATTTGATTTCATGTTCTACATTCTGTTGATTTTTGTTACAATAGATGTTAAAGGTTATTAACATGACAAATGTAAAAAAATGAGTCATCCTTTCAATGGAGAAAAAAAAATCTGGATTGATGAGTTTACTCATATAAGCTCATTTGAAAGAGTACTTTTGACACTTGTAAGATGTGTTAAATACATAATTTGGTACTTAAAAATTTGAAGAAGTTTGGTATTTTTTCAAAAATGGTATTAAAAATTCGAAGGAAAAGGTGTACTGTTAAGAAATTATGTTTGCAATAACTACAGTAAAAATAAACACTCAGAAAAAACACTTAATTTGTAAAACTATTCAATAAGGACAATTTCATTTTTCAAATGCAGTTTCAAAATAAAAAAAAATTTGAAATAAAATAGCAATAATAATTTTTTCAGTGAGAAACTGAAAAGCATTTTTTGGAATAGTTTTGAAAATTTTTGGAGGGGGTTTGAACCCTAAAAACCTACCCCTTAACTACGGCCTTGTGTTCAACTTACCTGTCTGATGTCATTATCATGATAGTATGCATATTCAAACAAATGCTTAGAAATGTTCGGCTTCGAAGCGTATTTTGAAAGATTCAGCCGGGCAAAGTTGATGAAAGGTCCGTCTGGTTGAGACAACATAGATGCCTGAAAAATACTACATTAATTATTGTTATAAGTAAAACGTCCTACTGGAGGAAACATTCTTTTTCATGTCCAAGGATGGTTTCAAATTAATGAGGAGATTGGACAGATGAAATATTATTGGTAAAGTCAGCCTTTTTTTTTCAAAAACTTTCTGTAAAAAATTAAACCATTGCCTATTATATAGTTATTTAAGCAACTTTGCACCACTATGTACTTTCAAAAATTAATTTGAGCTCAAAAAAAAAAAAAAAAAAAAAAATCATAAAGAGCCCAATGCTAACAAAGTTATATCAGTTTTCAACTTTTTATTTCAGAAAATAAGTTGGCAATGTTTTGCAGTTTAATTCAGTAGCTCTGAGTAGAAGCGAAACATTTCTGGAAATTTTGAGGTGGTGGTAAAAAAAGATTTTTTAAATTGTTATATTAAATAAAAGAAGAAAACAAAAACAAACATAAAGTGTTAAATGCTTACAGATACCAAAAATCTATTTAAAAAAAAAAAACAAATATATATGAAACTTTCACTATGACAAAAAATTAGCCCTTCCAGTTCATAATTGCCAATGCTTTTCCTTATTCAAAGCACCAAGAATTATCCAAATTACTCAACTCATCATATCATTCACACATTAACTTTAGGTAGAATGTGTTTTTTGTAAATTGTTGAATTATTATTATTATTATCTTTTTTTTAGACAAATTATTTCTACTTTACTGCTTCTCATAAGATTCTCGTGTGTCTAGTTCTGTTTAAGCGCAAAGTTGAGCATGAGTGTTTATTAGCATAGTAATATTCAAACTCAGGGCCTGATTAAGATATCATGGGGCCCTAGGCCAAATACTTTTTTGGGGCCCCCTATAATGAATCTTTTCAATTTTAGGCATTGACTACAACAATTTTAGCCATTTGGGGGCCACTAAATTGTGGGGCCCTAGGCTGCGGCCTAGTTGGCCTATTCAGTAATCTGGCCTTGCTCAAACTATAAATAAAACAAAATATCTGTACCAGGTACTTACAATCCCAAGTCTCACAAATCTACCAGAAGAGCTAGTAATGGGCCTTGCAGTGTATGCTGTACGTGTCCTAATGGCCTGTTCCATAGTCCCTGGGCGACTGGACATGGTGCCTGGGCGAGCCACCCCTGAAAATGGCCTACCAGATTGTGTAATGGGCCTGGGAAAAAAGGACACAATTAACTCGTAACGATCCAAAGGCAGGCTCAGTTCCAACATAAAAATTTGCCATTGCGGTCCTCCGTCAAGCAATGTCCAACACATGATAAACAGCTATGTCATTTTTGTGGGACTTAAAATAAAATGGAAGCTACAAACATGATCCTAAAATATGTGTATGACTTATAATACTTTACTGTTACATTTAATAGTCTCTTTAAACTTAATAGGAGGGAAACACCTTTTTTTAATAGACCTCCAAATGTTAAATATGACCCCTGTCAAATCATGACCCAAATTTTATTTGCCACGTGTGTGATTGATAAATTGTATTAAACATTTAAAATCAAAACATTCCTAACATTAACTAAATAAGCATACTGCACTGGACACCAGTATATATCTGAATTAATAATTAAAACACTAACTACAAAAACTTTATCCACAAAATATGCATCCAACTTTTGCATAATACTTTAAATTATATTATTATTTTAATTAATCTTTAGAGCTATTTATTTTTTGATTGGAATAAACTATATCTTTAAGAAATTAGTTAAAATATTGTTAGATAGGTGGTGCAACAAGCTGTCAAAATATTTCATTATTTCACTTTACTACAGATTCCTACGTATATCTAATATATTCATTGATTAGGTAAAGACTTTTAAAATCAAACAAGTAAAGGGTCATTTCATAGAAAGTAGGACATGCAAGTCATTTTTCAAAACAAATTGTTTTGGATAATTTTTATTTGATTTTGTCAAAAATATGCTAAATTCTATTGGCAAGTGTTTTTTTTAGATAGCATAAATTAATTACTAGAAAAAAAAGTAATATTGAAAGAATTTTTGTGATGTGTAACCTGAGTTACCAATAATTTGTAATCTGAGTTACTGAGTGAATAATTAATGAAAAAAATTCTACGTAGTTGTTTACATTCAAACATAAGTTTTAAAGTAGCTTAGAATCTATAGATTTATGTACAAGACTTTGTATCAATCAAAAATTTTAACAAGAGCAGAATTTCAAGTTCTTAGTGAACTAAGTATGTCAGATGTCTGTTTTAGGTAACCTGAGTTACCAAAAGAAATTAATTTATTGGCTAATAATTATTTTATGTATTAACATATTTTGCATTTCCTAAATACGTTAAAAAATAGTTTTAAATTAAAAAAAAAATCAATAACCTTTCCAAAACATTTTTTTTTCCATTAGAATAAGTGTTAAACCAGGCAAAAGTGTATCAAATGTAACCCGAGTTACCATGGAATGACTCAAATCAATTTTTCAAACCTGTATGCTTGACTGGTGCCTTTTGCAGTGTTGGGTGCCTTCAGGGAAGTGCCTGGGCGAGCCATCTGCGCAATTGAATTTTCATCCATCAAAATGTCTGCAATTCCCTCTTCTTCTGTTTCTAAGTCATCCACATAGACCTGCTGGGTTAGGGCACGCATTTTCAAGGTCCATGCTGCCTGAAAGTCGATTTTGATGAAATAAAAGGACAAATCTACAGATTGTAAAACAGCAGTCGAAAACTTTGCACTGTGAAATGAATAAAAACAGACAACATTTTTAAAAGCAAAAATGGGTAAATTAACACTTTAGGGTCTGGGTTTGGCGATTTTTTTCAGACTGTGGGCAGAATTAATAAATGGTTGCCAGAAAACCGTAAATCTAAATTAGAAACCATAAATCTAATGGTTGCCAGATTTAATAATTTATCGCCGGACCTTAAACTAGGATTCATCCGCAAAAATGTGTTAAAAATTAAAAAAACTCTTTAGAATTTATGCATTTCTACTTTTTAAAATGTTGTCTATTTTCATTCAAATCTACAGAGTCTGAAAATAAATAAAACCATACTAAGTTCATAGAAAAAATAGACCAAAATAAACAAGCAGGTAGCCAAAAGGTTTGCCAAATTTAAGGGATTTTCTCTGGAAAAAAATGAAACCAATAGTTATCTGCATTCGCCGTTTGCTTGAGACAAATTTGTTCTTGTCCAAGCTAAACATGTTATTAATTTCGCCAAATGTTTTAAATTTTCTCCCCAATTAGTTATGTACACATGAGGAACAGAATTCTTTCTAAAAATTTTGAAATACTGTATCATTATTTAAAATTATACGGCGAATGATTGAATACAACGAGGTTTATTAATCTTGTGTACAATAAGATGATAATAAACGTAGAACAAATTTTACAGTACGTCAACTATTAAACTCGAAAACATTCTATTCTGGACAACAATGAACTTGGAATACATTTTGGTTATATTCGTATAGAGCTACCTGTTAAACCTATCACACAGTATTTTACAAAAAAAAAAGAGAAATTTCAACTACAGGTACAGATAATTAAGACAGGTATTCAGCAATCGACATTAGTATGCTTAACTGAACAACAAAAACAAAAAGACTAATAAAAATACCACAACAAATTTCGGAAGGCTTGTCACTGACTAACATGAAAAAACAAGTGCAAAAAATATGACCCGAAGATTACCTCGTCGTATGGTTTCTCTTCCAAAATTTTCGTACAAATATCGACACATGTTTCAAAGTTCTGTCGGCGGTAGTTGGATATAGCAAGGAATAATGGATCCATACTAACTCGTTTGGATTATTTAACAAGCACTATACAAAGTAAAAACATCCTTTTCGGCTAAATATGCAAAGAGAAGATGAACAGAAATTTATTCCATAATATAATTGACATTTAAACACAAAGATCTGAGATTTGTGCCATCATTGTTTACAATACAAGATTCACGGTTGTCAAGGAAGGCGTTGCCAACTTTTGTAAACTTATTTTAGAATTTGAAAGAATGACGTCACAAATAAAACAACTTTTTTTTTTCTTTGAAAAATACTATGAAAATGGACGGTAATAGTCTAGATTGTTTATTAAGATGTTTTTTTTTTCATTATCATAGAAGTTCATCTGTGCACAAATGTAAGTGCCAAATGCTTGATTACTGCATGGACACTAGAGTCCCTATATAGCGGCTCTACATGCTATACATAGATATAGTCCATAATTTAGCATGGACACTCATCGATATATAATAGGGGTGGATAGAGCACGCCGCATCGGAAGCGGTAGGAAAGAGGGTCCCAACTATCGATGTGGACACTAGTGCCCCTAGACGTCAATAGTCAGCGTCCGTTTGTTTTATCGAAGGCTTTTCATAGAATGCACAGAAACTCTTTTAGAACTTTTGCTTAAGCTACTGACTTTTGTTTATAAATGCCATACATTTATCAATGGCCTTCGATATGCGGCTGCTTTCGGCGAACTACTCAAATATTAACTTTTTAATATAAATTTTGAGAATAAAAGTCAAAACATTTTCATTTAAGTCATAAATGGCGTGTTAAGAATTGCTTTATTGAAAGTTTGAATTATTCACTTTGCTTTTACAGTTAATATGTGATAAGATTTCCACATGTTTTCAAAAGAAAACGAAATGATGAATCTCTTTAACTTGAGGCTGGAACATTAAAAGTTTACCATTTGAAACATAAGCCAAGATCTAGAGTATGATGCATGGAAAAACAAGGACTGTAGAAAAGTGAAATCGTTCCAAACTGACCTATCTCTGCTCTGAACAGGGTCACCAATATCCAAAGCGGACTCTCTGATCCCTATAAAACTGTTTTTTCTACTCCCATGCCAAGAAGGGCCCCCAGTTGCTGACAAGTCCTTTCGTTGGATTGGCTACTGCCCCCCACCCTCCCCCCATTTAATTACGTGACAATTCTTTCAACTTCCCTCAGGTGAATGAAGAAATGGTTAAAAAGTACAAGGCGTCTTTTTTTTTTCATTAAGTAACAATCTTGATCCTTTTCTCACCCCCCCCCCCCGTATTACACATGGGAAGAAAAGTAAAGGCGGCTTAAAAGTTTGCTTTTGATTACCTTATTTGATCATGGTCCGAAATAACTTGCCATGGTTTTATTTAATTCACAGTTCTAGAGCCTGAAACATCACTTTGCAGTGCTGTAAGAAGTTGGCGAAAGAGGTAAAGTATTTTATTCTTTGCAGTCAAGGCAAATGGCTCATTGAGCAGGTCATATCCAATTTAACAGGGTTGTATGTGTGTGTTCTTGGTTCTTACCTCATTCGGCACACATTCCAGACTACAGGACCTTGTACAGTTTATTTGAAATGTGAATCTTTCGCACACTAGTAAAGTCCTTTTATCAGAGCCGGACTGCATTCGGAAAATGTTTTTCAAGCTCCACAGCTTGTGTTATACACAGGGTTAGCAGGTTTCTGCCAAGGCGGTAAAAACCACTGGTAGAAACCGGTTAAAACGGGCACGGTAGAAACCCCTTTCTGCCACCTTTTTGGCAGAAATTCAAAAAATAGCTTTTAAATAATTACTGGCATATAATATACATAGGAAAAAATATTAAGTGTTCACCAGAGTACAATTTATTTACAATATTATTGCCATGCTAAATCAAATGTTAAATTGTTTGCATTCTGCAGTAGCTATATCAATACATAAGTTTGGATGCAGTTTCAAAACCTAAACAATTTCTCAATTTATTGTGCACCAATAAGAAATTTGCAATGATTCTCTCAAGCCCAGCAGATCTTGTTGGCATTGTTGTCAAGAAACAGGCAAGAAACTATTTGAAAGTAGCTTCATTCAGTTATGTCAAGAGTAATATGACAAGTTTTTGATTTGCAGAGATAAATAAAAATAAAAGCTAAGATTAAGTATTTGTTTCATATGGATATTTGATAGTCTATCGGATACATTTAATGTAAATAAAATATATTTACAAACAACAAACTGAAAAGTTTGTAACTTACAAGATTACAAGGTTAAAATTTGTAATGCATAGCAATTTCAATGATGATAAATTTTACTTTGCTTCAAAAATTTCAGTCTATTAATTCAAATTTTACATTAAATTTTTAAATATTAATTGTATACCAAGTTTTCAGGTTGAAGTTATATTTTTAGTTCACTTGATCAAACTTGTAATTATTAAAGTTATTAAAGATAGTTTTTTAGTTTCTGCCATTTTTTGCCAGTTTCTGCCGATTTTTACCGGTTATAACCAGTTTCTGCCACTGGCACGGCAAAAACCGGTTTCTGCCGGCAAAAAGCCAACCCTGGTTATACAAGAGAAAGAAATTGTACAGGAAAAGCTTATCAAGCAAAATAATGTGGAGAACATCTGCAAATGTCTAAAACCCAGAAGTTCAAACTAGCCAATCTATGTGAAAAAATATATTCTGTCTTCAAAAAAAAAAAAAAAAAAAAAAGAGGAACAATTACGCAGACACTTTGAAATTTCTTGTTTTCCCTTGTTATTTCATTATTTCATTGACAGGAAAAAGGTTTTGAACATTTCTTTTTATTAAAAACTCTAGTATTTCATATGTTACCTAGTATCTACATAATAATCATATAATTTTTACTTATGTGCCAACCAAAAACATAGTAAGAACAGATAATGTTTCAACTGTGGGAATTTTATCATGTACTAATTTCACTTTGTGCACTAAGTTCACAATTTGCTGTGACTACACGCTAGGATGCTCAATGCCACTTTGCAAGATCAGGTTGGAAAATAATAATAATAATAAAACATAAAACTCATGCTTATTTAATATAGTACATTTAATTTACGGCATTTGTGTCTAAAATAAAACACCAAGTGTAACAAAATATTTTATTAAAGAACATGAAAATATTCAGCTAATACATATAGATGTAGAATAATTCAGTTATGAATTGCAGAGCATTATGGGGAGCAAGGCAACACACCAAAGGAGAGTAAAGCATCTGCAATGCCTCTAGCTTATTTTATCCAATAATACAATAGCAGCCCAAAATTCATTCACAGAGACATATTTTTACTGCTCTTTCTGTTTGATAATCAAAGGTCCGACATTGTCTCCAGTGTCTTCATTGTGCTTGTTGTGACTTCCATCACAGTATGGGAACTAGAAGAAAGGAAAAACAAAAGGTAAAAACATATATGCAGTACAGTCCAGGTCAGCTGCCATAACTGAGCCGGGCAGTAGTGGATTTTATTGAGGGGGCTCATGCCCCTACCAAAGAGATAAACACAATTTAAGTATAATCAGGTATGAAAACAGCTCAAAATCAAAAAAGAGGAAAAATTGTGCGGCTTAGTAATTGAATAGATTTTTCTTTAAATATTATAATGAATTACATTCTTGCGAGATTTCCTCTTAATTTGCAAAGTGAAATCTTGAGTAAAACCAGCAGATTGAAGGCATTTTTAACTATTTTTAAAACCTCTTAATTGCACATTCCTATTTCTTTTTAAGTCATCCACAACATTGTAAGAAACCAAGAAAAGAAAAGGGTGGGGGGAGGATCAATTTTAGATGAATTAGATATGTGTTCTTCAAGAAATGAATTCTGTCACTAATATTATATGGGCTTCAGATAAATCATTAAGATCAAAATAATATTAACGATTTTTTGACTAAAATCTCCAGTATTTAAGCTGAATTTTCTGAATTTCTACTTCCTACAACAGAAACTTATGTTTTTGGCAGCATGCCAAAATAAAAAAGCATAGTTTGCTGATTATTGCATATCAGTCTTGAGGTTTCAATCCGGCTGCATCTGCAAGATATTTCCATTATTTTGGAAGTTGGAAGTAATTTCAACATCTACTACTTTAAATCAGCTTATTTTAAGCTTTATTTTAATGATGAGTAACTTGATGCAACATTAAGATTCAGATTGAGGAAGGAAACAAAAAATACAAGAAGCGGAAAATAGCGGATCCACAGAAGATTTTCATCCTTGTATAATGTTAACAGCTTTATTTCTTGCTTCCAAAAGTAAGAAAATTTAAAATTATTTCTTTAAAAACAAACAGACACAAAATACACTTCAGTAAAATCACATTGGTTTGCTATGGGAACTATGTTGCAGTCGGTGTTCAGTGAAAATTAGTATTAGAATACATAAAACTTAAGAGTTTTGAATTCAAGGGTACATAAAATTACGATTTGTTCAATAATTCTTTTTGTTAAAAAAAGGTGTTATTCTGTTTTAGTTAGCTCGTTTTAATTATTATGACACTGTTTTTAATTAATACCATGCATTATTGTAAAGTGTTGGTTAAATTATTTAAGACTTAATAGCTAAAAATGTAAAAAACAAAAAAAGGATTAACCAACACACTCGAATCAAATTAGTATAGAATATTTATATACTTTAAAGTACATTAATTGGCTTTAAGAGTTCTTTAAAAATATTTTAAAGGAACCTCATGAGAACTTTTTCCTGTTAAAAATTATACATGGGGAAGGGAGACTTTTCGGTATAAAGAAGTTAATGAATTGAACATCTTCAAAAAAATCTGGGATGAAGAGAAGTATTTTATGAATCTCCGGGTTGAAAATCAAACTATTTAATTTTACGAGATAAAAAATGAGAAATGGACCATTGTGCATTGCTCTTAATATAGGCAAAGCTATAAAATTCAAGCGTTAATTTTTAGTAAAGCTAAAAAATACAAGAGTTTTTTAAAAAAATCCCATTAAAGAAACAATTGTTTCTGACTATAATAAACTAACTCTCACTTTAGGGTTTCTTATACCAACCACATTACAAGTGGCTGAACTGGTCTGACAGGGCCCTGAAAACAGCTTGTTTTTTGATCTAAATCTAGAGCCAAGTAACCCTTAATAAAGGACATACACAAGTATTGATCTGGAATGGAAACTTGGAGAACTTTGTGATACAATAGATTTAACGTGAAAGCAATAAGGTCCTTTGATTGGCAGCAGTGTTAGAAATAAGAATTTAATTCTAGTTGTTTAGATGACGCCTAGTCTAAGTTTCTAGGAGTCAAATGAACAACCAAGGTGACATTTTTAATAAACCAAACATAAATGCATTCAAATGTAAAAAATATATGTATTGAGTAAAACTGCTGTATGTGCAAAGAGTGTATTGAAAAATATATGAAAAATACTAAAGAAAATGATTTTTCAAACACAAAATTGGGTACTTAGGAGGTAAAACCCCACCGCAGCTAGTTTTGGCAGTCAAAACAGATTTAGCGTCTTTTCTTTTTTTTAGGTTATTGTTTCTGCGAACAGTTATTTAAACCCCCGAAAAACGCCAAATAAATGACCAAAACTTTTTTTAGTGCAAAATCTGCAGCTGCGGCGGAGTTAATACGTAAGTACCCAAAATTACTTGAATATTTGATTAATTTTACAAATGTATTTTTTGGGTCAGTTACAATGACTTGAGGGAAAAAAACTTCAATGTGATTGAAAACTTTAAATGGCAAATTTGGCGTCAAATCAAAAGTTTTGGTAGCTAAATGCGACTAACGACACTTTATTTCTAACACTGACCGGCAGGCATTGAACTAATGTCTATTTAGTGATTTACCAATCAGGATAACAGTCACTCTTTATTTGATACTGGGCAATTCCACAGAAAAGGGGAAAAAGTTGCAAATTTTAAAATTCATATTTTTTTCACAAATTTGGTATCAATGGAAAGGTAATTACCTATAGTGTATGAAAATAGCAAAAATAATTTTTAAAAAGCAAAATAAATGAGAGTTATGAGCCGTCAAATCAGATTATTACGCCCAAGTCAATAGGTGTGCTTTTTTTCTAACGCTTGATAATGGCTGTGTGTTACTTAATTTATTAAAATTTTCAACTGATCTCTCTTTAATATGGCTCTTTAGAGTCTCTAGAAGAGTTATGCACAATAAAATTACACTCAAACTGTGTAATTTAATTTTTGGGATTTTTTTAAAGTAAGATACTTCTGTAAGTCTACGTCCGACACCAAAATGACTAAAAGTTAATGTATCATAAAAATGGATGGATATTTTTACCAAATATTTTCTATGCAAATAAGGATTTTATATGTAATTAAAAATATTCACTCAAATTAAATTTCAAAAAAAATAGCTTTGCTTTTATTAACTATTAGAAAAAAGTCTACGTCCGACACCGAAATTTTCAATAATGAAACCAGGTTCTTAAGACTACAATATTTCTAATCTTTTTTTTTTCTTAATATATCATGCATGTCCAATTACATATTTATATTCATATATTACATAATATAACTTGCTGGAACAACTAAACTCATTGAATTGGAGAAACATCTCAACTCGGAGAAATTTTAGAATTTTCATTTTTCAAGCTTCTTTCAACTAGATATTGAACTTCTGTTTGCTGTTTTGTCTGTCCAAAAGACAACAGGCAGAAGCTTTTTATATGACAAAATCTAATGCTGATTCAGAAAATATCGTTCTTCAAGTTGATTTTGCTGAAAATGCAGCAATAATGAACCAAATTGAAATTCAGTCAGTACATTGGGTGCACACTCTCAAGTCACAATTTTTCCAGCACATGCTTGGATAGATCAAAATCAATCCCAAAGTTTTTCTATTGTATCCGATACTTTGGATCACACAAAACGTACAGTCTGTAAGTTTTTGAGCTTTTTACTGAAGCAACTGAAAGTTGAACACCCAGCCATTAAAAATACTCTAGTATTTTCGGATGGGCCCAGTTCTCAATTCAAGCAACGGTTCTTATTTTCCAATTTGTATTTATGGGATCTAGAGAATAATATTAATATTGAATGGAGTTTCTTTGCTACTTCCCATGGGAAGGGAGGGGTTTATGGGATTGGCGGAGCACTGAAAAGAACTGTGGGGACATATTAAGGCAGAAAAGTCTACCATCAGTACCCCAGAAGAGTACGCAACTCTGGCATCAAAACTAATGCCAAGTGTGAAGATTAAATATATACCCTCACATGAAATAAATTCCAGCTCTGAAAATATGATTGCTTATTGGCAGACAAATCCTTTCTATTTCCAAATATTCATTCAGTACATTGGGTGACAGCAATAGCTGAAAATAAAGTTATAGTGTCTGATATTTCTTTAACAGAAACGAGAAAAGAAGTAACATTGTTTGAAGAGCTCTCTGAAAATGAAAGTTTTGAAGATGGGGAGGAGGCTCCAGCTTTAAATCTGCAACTTAATGATTGGGTTTTAGTTAAATACGAGTCCAATCTATATCCTGGACTCATCACCCAGTTAAACAAAGATGAAGCAGAAATAACTGTTATGTACAAAGCTGAAGGTCACTTTAAGTGGCCAAAAAAGGGAATTAAAATATTTTATCCTGTTAAAAATGTTTTGAGAAAAATTTCGCCACAGCTCGAGCAGGGGACAGTTCACATTTAAGGAAAATATTAAAAAAAAATTCTTTTGTTTACTTTTCCCTTTTTATGTTCATAATATATAATTTTGTCAATAAATTAATAAGTTAGACAGCTTTTTAAGATATCTATTTTATGTCAGACGTTACCTACTTTGCACTTTCTACGTCCGACACTAGAGGAAATTTTTTTTTTTCGCTATTTATTCTTGGATAAATTTGATAAAAAAGGTAAAATTATTCAAATTTCAACTTTGATCTTAAACATTCAAGTGTTAAAAAAAAAATAAAAACAGTTCATTGAGCTGAATCTTGGGTTTTTGCACTGTAAGTGAATTTGCTGTTCCCCTTGAGTCTACGTCCGACACCATGAAGTTATTATTTTTTTAAATATTTAAAGTTCAAGCTTTCTTCAGAAATTTCAGAGGTTTTTTGGTTGTTCCTACATGCATATGTATTGAAAAAAAAAAAAAAATTGGTTCAATTAATTTATTTTTACCCTGAAAATTTCGAGCTTAAAAAGTTGAATTTTGTACAAAGTCTACGTCCGACACCGTGGAATTGCCCTACTATTATCAGTTGATTTTCATTTCTAGTTTACATTATGTAGTATGTTAAATCAAAAGTTCAACATAATTTTACCTTTTCAGATTTCCAACACCTGCAGAAAACTGCCTTTTTCCCAACATCTTCAATGTCAACAGAATGAACTACTTTGTTGTTATCTTGCTGTATTTTCTCGTTTACTCTAGAACTTTTCTTTTTTAGAACAAACAGTGCATATAACGCAGTACCGAGGGCAGCAGTAGTCAGAGCCCACGGCAAGTACACCTGCACATTTTCATTTACTGGAAAAAAAAATCCAAACTGTATCATAAAACAATTACCTAAACACAAGTGAAAAACATAAAAGATACATAACATACTATTAGAAACTCCCAGGGACAGTAAAAATCAGGGGTCTGTCCAGGATTTTTCACAGGGTCCGTTTTTTGTGAAAAACTGAATAATTTTGTGAAAAATCAAATAATTTTGTGAAAATTAAACAATTTAAAAAAAAAAATTGCAAAAAAAAAAAAAAAACAGATGATGTTAAATTGTACTAAATATAAATTGAAGATGTTAAAAATGTTTTCTAATTCAAATTTGGTCGATTCAGTATTTCACTTTCTAATAGAAGCCACTCTTAAAAAACGTTTAAATTTTTGAATTTAATAAAAAATTAAAATAAATTTAATTTATTTTCCTCTTAAAAAAGCATATTAAACAGCAGAAATGCGAAAAGTTCGATTCCTGTAGCGGATGTAAAGAGATTACAGTTTTCAAAGTGATGGCATCAAAAGCATAAAAACGGCATATAAAAGAATTTATTTTGGAAAAAAATTTTTTACAGTTGCATTTTAAAAGCCTATGACAAACATATCATTAATATCTGTCAACACAGTAAATGCAATAAAAATATTTTTGAAAAAAAAAATTGAACCGACTTCGGAACTTCACTCGCAAGTGCTCTAAAAAGTAAAAAATAATTATATTCTTTGAACACCATTGATACTACATTTAAACAAAAGTTTTGAAGTCGGCGCAAAAACTCGAAATAGAATCATACGAAACTATAATTGAACTATAAATATGAATTTCAATGAATCCCGGCTCTTTAATTGCATTTGCATACACTACATTGACAACCACATATTTATATAATGGTACAAATATTCATCTATTAATTTTCAATGGTTTCCCTGAAAAATTTTGGTAAAATGTAGTTAAACATCATTTCACCTATAGTTTTTGCACCGACTTCAAAACTTTTGCTTAAATGTAGTATCAATGGTGTTCAAAGAATAAAATTATTTTTCACTTTTTAGAGCACTTGCCGAGTGAAGTTCCGAAGTCGGTTCAATTTTTTTTTTTCAAAAATATTTTTATTTTATTCTTTTTAGTGTAAATGTACATATGAAATAAGGTAATGTTTTCATCACGAAACTTCGCCTAATTTTCTTAAGTAAATGCTCCATAAAATAAACTATGTAAGAAAAGAAAGAAAGAAACTATCAACGCGTCTAAAATTTTAAACGTTTGACACTAAAAACTAATCCTTGTTATTCTCTGGCATTTATTTGTGTACTAGTTTAACCAAAGCCTAAATATTAACAGCTTTTACACTAATTTATATTTCAAAACGACACTAGTTTCTCGCAGTTCATAAGATTTTAAGACGTACAACTTACGTGGTCCGCTAATGAGTTTCATGTTTGCTTCAGTTAAGTCTTTATTCAAGATTCTCATTTTATTATTATTACTGTTTCATATCAATCACGTTTTGTAACAATGGATTTTATATTTAATCATTTAGGACAAATCGCTTTAAATTTGACTACTCATTAAGTGATATCTTCGTTAATTAAAATCGAAAAAAATACATAAATTAAAACTAATGAAGCCTGAAAAATTACCAATCTATCGGTACCTGGTTCAACTTTCAGTTCGTTGGCGTTCAGGAGAAAGAAGCGGGACATAGAAAGATACTCAGATTTTAATATAAGTAGATACATAAAAATTTCAAAAAGACCATAGAAATGAATTTCATTATGGAATCCAGAGTAGCCTTGCATTCAAAATTGTCATTATTACGATTACTGTGATCCTGATTTCTATTTCGAACGATTTCTGCAGGTTCCCGTTATCAAACCAGGACCACTAGAGGATGGGACCAATCGGAAAGAAAGAACTTTCAAACAAAAAGAGAATTTTTGAAATCGGTCCAGGCGTCTTCGAGTAATCTTATAACATACAAAAAAAAAAAAAAAATTCTCCGACGAATTGTATAACCTCCTCCTTTGTTGAAGTCGGTTAAAAATAAAATGAAACAATACATTTAGAGTTTAACATTCAGACTCATAAAAAAAAGTTAATTTTGCTTTAAAAAATTTAAAATAATGAACTGACCAAAAAATAAAGTATATTTTCATTTATTTGCCTCCTAATGAAGAGTAATTAGCTTGAAAAATACTAAGTAAATTCGAGATTCATACAGGATGCAAAGAGATCGCATTTTTCAAAATGAAAGAGCATCAGAAGTATTAAAACAGTAAATAAAATAATTTATTAAAGTCAAATAATTTTTGAATAAATTTCATCAGGATTATATGAAGAATGTCATCAATAATCACCGAGATATTCGCCAAAAATTAGGAGGAAAAAATACGGAAGTATGGAGACCGTAGCAAAACAGACAATACTGAACTTCCAATATTAACAGACGAAAAATACATTAATTCCTGAATATAACCAAAACACCACCCATGTAAGCAAAAAAAAAAAAAATTAAGATAATTTTCTGCCGAAATAAGGTAAAAAAATCCGCACCAAAGACCTCAGGTGACAATAATGTTAAATGGCTGGTCACTCTATCAGAAACAATCCCATTTTTTCTCCAACCCTAGCTAGCTCTTTGCAGTTCTAAGTTATTTCCCAGATAATTGCTATTATTATTATTTCTTTTTTGTTTAAGTCATGAGCAGGGATAAAAATCCTTACTCTGCAGTTCCGGAGAAATCTATAACAGCAACATCGCAGCAAGCCATTTTGATTTGCATATGATAAAACAAACAAGCAGAACTATTAAAACAAAACAACTACCATTTTCAAGTTAACTTCTTCAAAAAAAGTGCTACATTTTACATTAAAGATTTATAGCTTGCCTGTACATTGCAGGCAGGAAGAGTGCCATCTTTCTTTTTTTTTCGCAAAATTGGCGAATTTACACGATTCTTTTCTTTAACTTCAGAAAAGGTCCAAAAATTACGGACTTTTACACGGAAATGTGCCATGCGTTATTTGGAATTCAGATTTGCTTTTCGAACGAATAATTTGTGAAATGTCTGTTTTGTTTGATCAGCATTTTGTGAAGGGTCCGTTTTGCTGGATTGTATTTTTGTGAAGGGTCCGTTTTGCTGGATTGTATTTTTGTGAAGGGTCCGTTCTGCTGGATTGTATTTTTGTGAAGGGTCCGTTTTGCTGGATTGTATTTTTGTGAAGGGTCCGTTTTGCTTGATCGTATTTTTGTGAAGGGTCCGTTTAACGGACCCGAATTTTCTCTGGCTAGACCCCTGAAAATAAGCAACTGTCAAACCCCAACTGTGCAACCATGAAGATCCCAGTTGTGCATGTTAAATTTTGCTTTTTTGGCCAGCTTAGCGCTAAAACTTATCCCCAGGCATTCTGGTAACATCCGACTTAAAATAAATGAAGCCCAGCTTCCACGGCAGGTTCACTTGATTTTGTATTTGTGAATTAGATTCGCTTGATTATGATTTTGGAATTTATGAGTTAGATTCACTTTATTTTGAAAGGAGCAGACGGCCCTAATTCCCGCTTAAACCATCCATTCAAATTTCTTTACTATTTGTTGTGCGTTCAATAAATGTTTGTTGTTTCATACCATAGCTGTCTTTTGTAAAATCAATTTTTGAACTACCAAGAAGTGAATATAGCCTGCAACTGATGAACAGAAAAATTTGCTCTAAAATTTCTCACTGCAATCAGAATCCCCACAAGGTTATCTGAGAATTCATACTGGAGGAGGTCAGAAAATGCTTGTTGCTCGAAAAAGAAATATAGAGTCAGAATAAACAGAACTATGGTGAATGCAAACGGTGATTGCAAACAACAACCACAAAGTCACTATATAAAATGAACTCCTTCATCTAAAATAGGGGAGCACAACCTGCGGCCCGCGGGCCAAATGCGGCCCACCGTGTTGCGACGTGCGGCCCGCGAATGCATTTAATTTCTTGTGTTGAAAAAAGAAAAAAAAAATTTTTTTTCAGAACTTTTTTTTGAACTCAGAGAAGGGAAGAAAATGCAAAAGAAGGTTTTCCTGATAAGATTTAAAATAACACACACCAAATAAAATCGCCCCAAAATTCGTTTGAAGAAAAATTTTAGGACTTAAGGAAAAAAAGTGTAGGGGGTTTTAGGAAAAAAGAGTAGACCTGAAAATTTCAATTTTCAATTACTAACCAGTGGACAGTTGACCCTTATAGTTTACTAGGCACTGATTCAAACCGAATAATTGTTATAGCAACAACCACGACATGAAAAAAAAAAAAAACCTGAACACACATTTCGAGAAATATTGCATATTTTTTTAATATTTCACTCCTCAAGGCCTATGTTTCCTACTTGAATGTTAAAAATTCTGCTTATTTTACTTTCGCCTGATGAATGCTCTGCAATTTTGACAGATTTTTATGTGTTTTTTCGGTGCCACGTGTAAAGTGTAATTTTAGAGTTTGACTGTAATTTTCCCGCAATCTTTTAGCATCGACTTTCAGGGCAAGATACTTCTTATTATTTGCGCAGTAGTGCACTATACAAATCATATTGAGCAATAATACAACTGCATTTTTCAAAATAAATACGACCCTTCCCCTACCCTACCCTTCATGACCCCTCCAAATGATGGGCTTGCTGTGGCCCTTCAATGGAGCTCCTGTTACGTGTGCGGCTCTTCGCTGAAAAAGGTTGTGCACCCCTAATCTAAAACTAGCAAGTACTTATTTTCAAATAATTTGTGAAAGGGATGCTGTTTTCTGACGCAATAAATAAAGTTGCGTCGTTATTTACATTCAAAGTGTGAAGTATCAGTTGGGGCAAAACCAGGGTGTTTGGAGGCTTTTCTTTTTGATTTTAATTATTAAGGTCGCAGATAACTAAAAGTTTCCATCAAAAAAGTTATGAAAAAGTGAATATTAAAATGTAAGAGGCTACTCAATTGAAACTGCCAAGGAGGATTTCTACAACCAAAATTCTTGGAAAGTTTTGGAAATGTTGCTAAACACTAAGTGTTCGTGTTTTCACAGTTTGTCTGATATTGACACGGGCCTGTCATTGTGTAGAGTGAGTGGGCATGGTTACTACTGTTTGTTGGTTTAATTTTCATTAAAGATACAGTCTTTTCTCTTCCCCAGACAAATTGAAAATAATAGGCCAGATTCACCATCTAGGTTAGGTCTATCTATATAATGCCCCATATTTGGAGACTGCAGACTGCACCATAAATGTCTCAATAATACTACCGTTTTTTGTGATTACAAATCAATCACTTGCACTATACTTACTTTACCATTGTAAAACATCCTAATCTATTATGGAATGCAAAATTTGTTCATGCCTTTTGAATTCAACTTATAACAAGTAAATTTGACTGTATGATTTTATTTATTTTTTGAAAATAAATGAATTTGAAAACTGAAAATTTACTTTGTCACTTTTATAAAGTTAATATTTCAGGTCTACAGCACACGCTCCAAAATAACAATAAATATTTTTTGCACTGTTGCTTGCAATATGCAACGAGTTGCTCTGCTACTAGTTGGAGAATTTTTTCAACATATTAATATATTGCTTATCTTTACGAGGTAAAGGTAGATTTTAACCAAAAAACAAACAATATTCTACTGAAACTAAGGGTTATAAACACTATATGTTTTAAGAAAAATATAAGAAAATTAAGATAAGAGCAAAAACGAAAAATGTTTGAAGAAAAATCTTACAGTAGGATTTAAGCGAGTCATTAATGTTAC
>JAXGGA010008292.1:0-57782 GCA_038373865.1 Uloborus plumipes
GTTGCGTTACATATTCCACTCTTATCGACTTTTTGTAGTTACTGCTGTAGTTGTTTTGTCTATGAAACGTATAAGAGTGAAGCCAAAAGTATCTAAAATAGCCTTGGTGACATGGATGACTTTCAAAGAATGTTCAATTTGATTATCCGGGGCTGCCAAGACAACACCGAATAGCTTGGTCTGTGTAGCAGAACTACAAAAGATGCAGCCTGGAAAAGCTTGTATGCCAGGAGAGTAAAGACAACTTTTGAAATATCACTAACGGTCAAGAGATAGTTTCCTTCCTTTAGGAGTTAAGTTCTAAAACTGGTAATTATCGAAGAAATTGGTGAACTGCTTTTTAATTCTAGAGCTTGTTTGCTGGTACATGAGTCTCCACCTGGAAACTACACCACCATCTGTAAAATATGAATCGTTGGTTATTTAAACAAATTAATTACTCCCCAACTGAACCATCGGAATTGGCTGTATTGTATCTCTTAATAACTCTATTTGGGCTAGTAGTGGAAAATCTTTCAATGGATTATTTAAATTCGTAAAAAGATTAGTTCATATTAAGGAGATAAAACTCTCAAATTCATTCTTATATTTATACCTCCAATAACAATATTAATTTTACTTTTCCGTTCTTGGTTCATATCTGCAATACAGAATATTATGTATGTTGAATTTAATATTATAAGGATCGTTTGAAACAACTTAAGTACATTAATATATACGGTTAAGTTTATAGCAATTTACGACTTTAGTTCAATATATATTATTTTCCAAATAAATTAAACGTACTTCTAATATTAACCTGAACTAATCTTCTAATATTAACCATCAAGTTGCCGAAGACACATTGAAGAAATTGTTTGACATTGGGAAACTTCATTCATTTAATTCATTTTAGTCAACTAAAATGCATACAAATTTTCCTTCCTTTCAGTTTAATGTTCCTTCTGTTTGTTGAGATTTTACTGACGCCAAAGTCAACAGAATGAGAAAAAAAAGGACTTCGTTTGCTAGTTGCAAGTTTAAAAGCACGCCAATGACAAGGAAGAATTTTAAGTAGAAGGCTGTGAAAAAATAACAAAAAGGTTCGGAAAGCCGAAGAGTTTGGAGAAACTTTCTTCGTTCCAATTTCATTCAATTTTTAAGAATTGTTCTCTTAAATCTGGAATAAGTTTTATAGAGTTTAGTTTTTCAAAAAGGGAAGAAAATATTTCATGTTTTGATGGGAAAAAAATGATGTATGAATACATTGTCTACATGCCAAATCGCTATAAATTCATACACTTTTCTATATATCCGTCAGCTCAGGATTTTTTTCCTTTTCATCATAACAAATATATCTCCCTCTTTTGTGAGCTTTCACTAACAGCTTATTGAACTTTTAAAAAAAAGTATATAAGTAGATTTTTTATTCCACGTTAGAAATTACATGACTGTTAAAACTTTTGAAAAATACTAAAATGGAACAAAAGAAAGGAAAACAAAACCTTATTTCTCTAACGAATTACCCAAATATTTCAAGCTTGAAACATAACTAATGCGTTGGTTAAAAGTAGAATTTTCTCTAATCCTTCTTTAAGCTACTAATAAGACGCAAACATCCAAAGAAGTTGCATACTTGCTAAAATTAGAAAATTGACGTAGTTTGCTTTTAATTCCAAGAAAACTTTACTTATAACTAGATAAGAAAATTAAAATGTTCCTGCATCTTGAAATAAAAGATTTTAAGCTCCCAATTTTCAAAACGTTGCAGTTTTTGAGAGTCAACAGTAAAAATTCTTATTTACTGAAAGGATATTTTGAAACTATTTATTTTTCCAATTTTGGTGAATAGTTAAAAGTTTGCATTGATAAAGAATGGAGATTTCTGACTGTATTTGGACTGTTTCATTGTAAAGACAGGGTGCTTATTTTTGGTTTTGGGATTTCATATCTACCATCCTACATATTTTTGACTAGACGGTGAAGTGCACAGATTTTTTTTTCTTTGTGTGTATGAGCAATCAAGATTGCTTATTGATTTACTTTGGCGATTGTTCACTTTTAATTGGTAAAAGATAAGTTACACATTGTTTTATGTGGAGAATGAACCTTACGCTGTAAAAAATAGATGTTGTTTTTACAGTATAATGCAGCTAGTTTTATAGTAACAAGCTGCAAACATTGCTAATTTTACAGTAATAAACTGCAAAATTACTAGTTTTACACTAATAAACTAACATTGCTGCTCTACAGTACTAAATTGTAATTGCTAATTTAACAGTTTATTACTGTGCAACTTAGAGTTTTAAACTGGAACCTCTGCTGCCAGTATTATACTGTTGTTTTTACAGTATAATACAGCTAATTTTGTGGTAATAAACTGTAAAATTGTGGTAATAAAGTATAAAATTGCTACTTTGCAGTAATAAGCTGTAAAATTGCTAACTTTACAGTTTGTTATGGTACCTTTCACAGTTTTAAACTGAAACCTCTGCTGCCAGTATTACACTGTAAAAACAACACTATATTTTTTGTCGTGTAGCTGCATTTTGTGTCTTAAAATCATCTAAAAAAAAAAAGATGATGAATTTTAAGAAAAAACTTAATGTTTGAAGAAATTCTTTCAGATGTATTTTTAAAGCGTGGATGTATTTTTAAAGCTTAATTTATTTACTTCCAACATAAGAGTTTTTCCCATAATATTTCCAATGTTTTGAATGAAGGAAACATAAATCATGCAACATGCCATAGATAGAATAGAAATAAAGAGTGAATTTCAGTACATAAAATATTATTAAGAAGCATAAAATATTAGGACGTAAGAAAATGAAATACGAAATTCATGTTCTTTTTTCTACCTTGTTTGATGCTTTAATACTTATAGGATATAAACAAGTAGTTACATAGAAATGACTAAAAATCCATCAATAATACCAAGCCAGCGTTAGCAGTTTCATATCTCTTTCTCTTAAATTTAAAAAGAGATAAATTCAAGCTCCGAAATATATCTTTAACAGCTTATTAAACGATGTGTTACGCAGGGAAATGCAACTACTGCTGTAATTTTCTGCTCTTTGCTAGGCAAAAGCTGCCGCGCTAGATGGGATTCAGTTTCCCTTGGGAGTGCAATTCCGAGCGCAAATTCGTGATACGATTCTGCGATGCTCTTTTGACAAATGATCCAATTATAGCGCAGAAAGTTTCTCCACAAAGAACGTAACTCGGCACAAAACTCAGAGTCCTGGTGGCACCATTGGCTGCTGACTCAGGATTGCGTGGTTTTAGGAGGGATGGTTTTTAAGTTTATTTCTTGTGCGGAAAGGAGAAGGAATACGAAAGAAGTTCATTGTATACAGGGGAACTACACTGTAAGAAATAAATGCTGTTTTTGCAGTATAATACAGCTAATTTTGTAGTAATAAACTGTAAAATTGCTAGTTTACAGTAATGAGCTGTAAAATTGCTAATTTAACAGTTTATTACCATGCATTTTACATTTAAATTGGAACCTCTGCTGACAGTATTATACTGTTGTTTTTACAGTACAATACAGCTAAATTTTACGATAATTAATTGTAAAATTTCTAACTTTACAGTAAGAAACTAAAATTGCTAGTTTTATAGTTTATTGCTGTACATTTTGCAGTTTTAAATTGGAAACTTGGTTGCCAGCATTATACTATAAAAACAACAGCTCATTTTTGCAGTGTACTGAGAGCTGTGAGATGAAAAGGATCATGGAATTGAAATTCAGTTTTGGAATAAAATTGATGCAATTAGAGTTGAAAGGACATTGAACCGGCTTATCAAAATACATGAAGTTTGATCAATGCTCCTCTTTTTTTACATTTTACTTCCAACACATTTTAATTAAGAATTTCATTTATAACTAGTAAAATATCAGACCAGAATCAGAACAACGTGTGTCCAAAAATGGCGATTTTCACTTTAATACTGCATTGTGTTAAGAATTTTATTCAGCATCAACCCATGAAAACGTTATTCTATGAAAAAAATTCCTTCACAATTACTTAGTAGCACTAATAAAGCTCGATTCCCATATCCTTTACATGCATCCGAAAATCGTTTTCGCTCTCTCCAGAAAAGTTATGAACATGGACTTACGTTAGTCTGGTTCTAAGGTACACATTTATCAAGGTAATTTTTCCACACTTATATTCTTTTTTCTGCTATCACTAGCACTGCCCAGATCTTCAGTTGCTGGCCGGGGGGGGGACGTTTATTTTCATTTTTTACATCATAATCAATTTCATTAAAGCATTTTTTGTTCCGCAAATACTTTATCTGGAAATAGCGGCAGATGACCAAACTGTCCAAAATCATTTATATTATAGCTCATAAATTTATGGTTTGTGTACTCATGAAGAAAAAAAAATTTTAATTAAGACGTTGATTTGTCGAAGTTAATTGGAGAGAATAAAATGCAGAATTTTCGTACATTTTACTCTCGCATAAAGCAAATAACAGATTTAAATTTTGTTCTTAATTTGATTCCTAGACATGTTAATTAACAGGGCAAATTTTATAAGCAACAATAATTATTGCAATGACAATTTTTACGCAACGAGAAAAAGCGTAACTATCGATTGCGTTTTGGATCAATACGTACACTGAGTTCCAAGGACAAGAAATGCTAAACGAATAGATTTACATCATATTTGCATTCGAAATATTCGCCTAGGCTGCCACAACAAATGCATGCTAGAAGACTTTTAAAATATTCGGATATTTTACATCATGGAAGATTTAAAGGAAGAAATAGCTCAAAACACGCTGAATGAAAATATGTCAGATAATATTTTTATCCCTATTTCTGCATGCATTTTAAACATTAACATGTTTTGGCATGTCTTCAGAAAATAGGTTCTGAAAGGAAACTTTGTCCTTTTCCAGAAATAGGCAAAAAAATCTGCATTGCGGAGAACTTAAAAGGAAATCTGCAGGAGAATGTTTATTTTTCTGAAGGCTGAGATACTTTTTATAAGTGAGTAAATGTTTCAAAAAAATATCTACATGTCAAAAATTTTGAGTAAAGTTGTTTTACAGATTAAAATATCAAAACAGTCGCCACTAAACAATTTTCAGTTCAATTTTAAAATATGAGTTTACTTTGAGAAACTAATTTGGAAAATTTGAAATCTAAAAAATAAATTTGGTTGAAAATTATACCAAAACTCCGTGTCTCGTGAATTATGGAAAACAAATAATTTCTGAATGTCACACTTTCAAAAAATCCAAATTTCAAATGCATATAAATAAAGCGTTTCTGAATAATTGTCTGATTAAATTTTGTTCACGCACTTGATAGGTAATGAGGGAAAACGAAACACTCTTTTCGAATAGTATACATGGTATACCTAAATGCAACTTAACTTGACACTGAACGTCACTACGGGCGGAGCTAATAAGAGCTCACAAGCAGTCAGCGATCTCGTATAATTCGCCAAGTAGGCTGTGACGTTTTATCTAGCTCGTTTTTCATAGGCTAACGTCACGCTGACCTCACGATGTTGTTGTCAAGAAAGGTTACAGTGTAGTATAGGAAATAAAGATAGGGGACTATAAACAGCATAAAATGAGCCCTAAATCCGGGTTTGGAAAAATAGCCCCTACTTTTTACTACATTGATGAGTACCCAATACTATAACACTTAATGATTCTTCATATTCGAACACATATCATAAAAACTCAACGTAAAGAACTGTGGAAAAAAAAGTGAAAATATGTGCGTAAAAATGTCACATCCATGCAAAAAGATTGAACAAATTCATCCTTACTGTAATTTTAATTTTCTGACGTAGCATCTTAGCATTGAAATATTCAACACGACAAAAATATTGACATTATTCCTACATGTCTGAGATCATCTGAAAACTCTTTTCATGTTTCTTTTTTTCTCTCTACTTGCACTGTCATAGGATCATTACGCACTTTTTTTCAACTTTGATTTATAGTCAGTTTAGAAAAAATAAATGTTTTGTACTTCAGTTTGTGCTCTAAGAAATAAATGCTTCTTGAGTAAAAAATTTAATGGCCTAGTGTCATGAAAGCTTTTTAATATTAGGATGGCGATTTAAAATAAAGAGCATTTGTACTAAAGAACGTTTGCACTCTGGATAAAATGCATTTATGCTTCGAAAAAAAAAAGTTTCTTGGAATCGTCGAAAAGCAACCTTTATTATTTTTATGCTCCTGTATCAAAAAACTAAACTTGTCGCTTTTTCTTTGTATTTATCAATTGATGAAAAGTCAACGCAAGCACATTTATTTATCATCAAAGTTATTTCAGCTATTGGGTATCTAGAAAACTATTTTCATCTGATCTATAAGCTATAACATTACAAAATATAAGATGTTAGACTCCATATGCATGACCTGATAAAATAGCATCTCATTTGTGCATTTATGAAGACCTTATTAACTTGCCTCTGAAAGCGATGAAAATTAATTTTTAAACTATGAGGTAATGTATAGCTGAAAAATAAAAATTTCAAAAATTATTGAAATCACTTCAGAAAAAGAGGAATTAAAACTGTCAGTGAAAAGAAAACTCAATTATGAAAGAATTATGTTTATATACTTCCATCATTTTGTCATTTTCTTGCTTGTGTTAGGTGCAAATATGAAATTAAAAGCCCAAAATGAAAATTAAAACTAGGTAGAAATTAAAAAAACAAAATACAGATAGAATCAATTGAAAATTATCATAAAGGAATTAAATAAGTAACTGTTTAGAAAAAAAATGTGGAGAATGTTCTTATTGTTTTGCCAAACGCATAATAATAAGAAAATTAAAATGAGAATATAGTGGCAGTAGGCGTTCGTTTAGAAGTTTACTGATATTCAGCTTTGCTTCTTTAATGAAAAAAATCCTTAATTTTAATTAAAGGTAAGATATTAAACAATTTCATCTTGAACTGCCCAAAAAATTAGAAGTTGTAATAAATGTCAACGGAAAATTCTTGTCAGTCTATTAGTGTACGGGTCTACATCATACTTCCTGAGGCACACATTTGACTTTTGCATTCATTTAAAATATAAATAATTGTAAAATAGGGATTACTTTCCGTTTCTGCATCAGATATATAATATGACAGCGTAAAATTTTACTCTCAGTTAATAAACACGTTGTTAATGGATTTTTTCCAGATATTCATGATTTGTTTCATATGGGTTACAGTTTTGAAAAATGCAATTGAGTTAGGTTACTTGTAAATAAGCTTATAATTTTGTCAAAAAGAAAACGCACCAATTTTTTTCTCAAATACGAAGCATTGTTTTAATAATTAAAAATTATCTTCAAGTAATAACAAATTTTTTATACATTTATTGTGATAAAATTAGGTTTTAGGAATAATATTTTCATATGAAAAGGCCGCTTAGTAGGTACAAAATTTATTAGGATTTTTAGGGAGAAATAATAAATAAATTTCGAAATAATTAAATTAATTTTGATTAAATTTTTAAAAGAAATACTATCAAAAATGTTTTTAAGGACAACTTATTCAAATAGGCTTTCAATTTAAAACTTTTCTCACAGTTTCTAATTTAAGTGATAAACTAAAAGTGTTCAAATCTTTAGAAAGTGATTCACTTCGCTTGCCTTATAAGAGATACAAACGTTCGCAAAAATGATTATTTATTACACCTTTGGAAAAATTGGGGCGCTATCAGTTAATTCCATGGTAGGAAAAATATTTCTTTGAAGTTCATTGTCAATGAAACATCATTTTTCAAAGGTGATAGCGAGAATTATCCCATACTTTTGCGGTCATCCATGGGTAGGGAAGTGAATTAGTTTTATTTCTCTTGAAATTGGTTAACTCCAAACACCAGTACTTGATCTATTTATGTACTTGTTGGATAGTTCCTAGAAGCAAATATAATATAACCTGGCTAAATAGCACATGCAAGGCATCGAAAAAGTTAGATAGAACGGAGAAATGTTTCCGACATCTTTTTTTTTTTTTTTCCGTCTTTCTTTCTTTCTTTTTTTTACTGAATGTTTGGACGAATTTTCTATACGACACTTGAAAGCTAGTTATTGCTTGAATGCTGATTTAACTGGTAAGCACAAGGTTTAATGCGAAATACTGAAGAAAGATGCTATTTCAAGCTTGTAAAAAAGGAAAACATAAAGAAGCACTTAGTACTTGAATAATTCTGGAAAAATTGAGTTGTTAATCAGAAAATGCAGTTACGTTTCTACAACAAACAAAAATAGATATCATCTTTCTCTCTCTCTTTTTTCTAAGCAATTGAGCAGAATTTATTGTTAAGGCTTATTATTTAATGTAAAAATCGACTCAACCGTCTGGGGGGGGGTGGATTCTAACAACAGCGTCATATTTGTGATACCAGAAACTGTTAATCCTTTCCCTACATTATTAAATTCTAATTTTAGTGAACAGTAAACAGAATTATAATGGGAAATAAATGCTGAACCATTGTGCTGAAGCAACATTCTCGTAACCCTGCAAGAAGTCTTTACACTATTAAAACCACAGGTTGCATGTGGCACTTTAAGGGTGACAAGTAAAAGCAACAGCGGCACCCCCTTGACTCCCAAAGGAAGCTTTGAAAGTGCCATATGGAGTCAAGTGTGACAGTATGGGTACCATATAGAACCCAATGGGTGACACATGGCACCCTAAAGGTGCCATAGAGAGCCTAATATCACCTTCAAGTTGCCACATGAAGTCAGTTGACACCCTTCAGCGGGTGCCACTGGTGTTGCAACTTTTCCCCTTTGAAGGTGCCACATGTAACCTGTAGTTTTAACAGTGTATGAAATATTCACCGCAGTTTAAGCCACACAACTTTTTTTTTCCACAGAATTATAATAATTTGAAAACGACATTGCGGAAAAATTGAAATTTAATTAATCTGCTTAAGTCGAAAGTTCCTCATTCTTCTTTGATGAACACCTATGGAACCTATTTACATGCAGGTCTAAATACTGCGGAAATGATTAATGAAGAGCTTGCTCTTTCAAGCTAGAGGAAACTCAGAACTTCACAGTCTACTAAATAATAGTCCCTTAACTAATTACATTTTCATACTTCACAAAGAAATAATGCACTTTGATCAGGTTAGGAAAGTGAATTTTCACTCAAAAGAATCAGTTTGGACGATTAAATTACTTTGTATGTTATCAGAACATTTTTAGTATAATAAAATACTTGTACATGCGTGTGTGCGGAGGGGGGACAGAGTGAGACCTGAGCAACTTAAATGTATTTTTTAATTACTTTATTGAAACTATAAATAGCTAATAACACATGAACTGCAATATTTCATTAAATATTCATGTGTTCCATAAGCTTTTAATCTCTATTTGGGTTCTTTAGCACATTTAGAAAATAAAGGAATACGCATATCATTTTGACCCAAGAGTGGGCCACTAAAGGTATTCTGTGGATTGCAATGTAACAAATAAATAAATTATCTGAAATATATGCACTAATTTTTAAAAAAGTGATTGAAAAATTATGGTTATAGGTGCGAGCACCTACGCACTTTTCCGACATTCCGGTAATGATATCCAGAGACGTACCACAACACGTGGTTCAACCGATTGGGTGAGACCCTGAAGAGCGCTATGTTCTTTTGATTCAGACCAAGAGCCGAGCAAACCCCCAATCCAGCACCCCGGAGGTATCGATTCACTTGGAAGACTTTAGGACCACGACTTTTATTTACCGTCCCGCCAATCACCATAAGTGAAGATGATGGATCTTTGATCGGCTATGATCGAATCCGGGACCCTCCAGTTATGAGTCCCGCGACTTACCGATTGGGTCACTACGGCTCGAGAAAAATGAGCTACGATTATGTCGAACTTCATTTTAAAGATACTTTGAGCTCGTTTTACCAAGGTTCGACTGTGTATATTCGTGGCCTACAATCCTCTTTAAGTTGTAGATTTGCTTAAATGTTATTATATGCAGATATTTTTCCCAAGTGAATGCACTGAAATAGCGTCGGCAAAACATTTTTATTTACATCTACTTTAATACATGTTATAATAAAGAAGATGATCCATTCATCATCTAAATTTTTCAAAAAGTATTTTAATGCGATTTTAAGCATTTACCCTAATGATAGATTCAAAAGATTAATGATAAGAACTGCATAATTAATAGGCTTTAATTATAAAAATTTAAAAACTGCTCATTAGCTTAAGAGGTGGTATTCTTCAATAATCATTTAATTTCAGAGCAGAAGCCGTAATTAATGCCAGAAAACAATGTTTTCCAGCGAAGCTTAAATTGTAAACGATCTGATTAATGCATCAGAAAGGAAAGCAATTTTTCTGCAGCTTAGTTTATCGAGCAATTATGTCATCGCATTTCACAGCTCTGCTTTCGGTAGTCGAGATAAATGGAAGAAGATACCATTTCCTTTTTCGGTGGAATGTATCTGGGATGTATTTTTGATGTTGTGAAATTATGTTTTATTCAGAGCTGAAGATTAGTAATAATTCAAAGGATTCATGTGGGGTGAAATGGGTCAAAAAAGAGCCATTTTACAATGAAGATCGGCTAGCAAAAATTATATTGATTCAACCAGAGAATAAACTGCTCAGCATATGCAAATGACTCTTCCTCATGAGACTCAGTTGAAATATCTCTACAAAAACGAAATATTGATACTGATAAATTAACACTATTAAAATCTGCCCGCGTCTGTCTGTCTGTCCGTATCTCTGTCCGTCTGAAGCTTGAACTCCTCTAAACCTGCTGAGAGTAGAGAATTGAATGAGGTACCGTTCGATTCGAAATTTTCCAAGGAAAACAATAAGACCAACCGCGTAATTGTACAACTTTAATTAGCTGCGATATTAATTAAAACGTTAATTACATTTTTGCACTCTTTAAAATTCAAAGACATTAATTTCTTTCCGTTGCCGTTTATTGAATTTTTTGCACTCTTTAAAATTCGAAGATATTTATTTCTTTCTGTTGCCATTTTGAATACGTGTTACAATAAAGTTCTAACAATTGTTTTTATTCTAATTAATGACTCTTTTTTTTTCTGTTGCCATTTTGAAAATGTGTTTCAAATAAAATTCTAATAGATGTTTTTAGCAGGGACTTTTTTTGCCTGCGATTCAAATATTAAAACATTTTTTTCGTTTAGAATTTCGCAATTAATTTTACAGGAAGAAAGCGGTTTAGGAATAATTGTAAGTAAACGCGCAAGCGAGAGGTGGAGCGGGGAGCTTGTTAAATATTAAACAGTCGGGCCTTAGCAAGCTGTGGCGCGGGGAGTTTTTTGAATATCAGCGAGCCGCCATGGCAACAAGAAGTTTGTTGAAACTTTCTTCACTGCTTCAAAGGCGCAAAGCACCCGTGCAACGCCGGGCAACGCAGCTAGTAAGTTATAAAATGTACTGTTAGTGATTCATTTTACCCCATAGTGTGATGTTCTACAGCTTCGCTAGTGGGGTAAAATGAGTCATGCTTTAAAGGATTTAATTTCATGATTTATTGAATAGTAACTTTATGGTTTTGCTCATAAATGAGGAAACAATTAGTATTTAAGCATTTCAAGAAAGTAATATTGTCTTCTTGATTCGTATCAGGGCCAGGAATGTCTAGCACTGTTTGTGATGCATCATACTTCCAAACATCATCTCTCTCCGGAAACAAAAAACATTCACTCTAATTTTAAATTTCACTGCACATTATTCTACTATTCTTTGTCACAATGAAAGTGTGCAATGTTCGTACATTATAACTTGTTTTCCTGTTATTCAAGAATTTGATGTAGTACACATATTTTTAAATCATTCTCCAATCCAATCTTAGAAAGTAAGTTTTTCATGACATTGATCGCTATTTTGTTTTCATTGTTTTCTAGTATTTTGTTCTTTCAAAACGAATTTTTCTCCCCTAAAAAAATGTCAAGGGAGAGAAGAGGAATTTTCACTTCTTAAAAAGAAAATTTCTAACACCAAATGGGTCGGATTTTAAGTTAAACTACAGGAATACAAGATATGAGACAGGCCCGTCATTTAAGGGGGGCAGGGGGGTCAATTGCCCCCCCCCCCGGGCTTTGAGAAATCAATGTATTTGCATATAAGTGGGCGTGGTTTTTAATGTTTTCCGATCAAATTGCATTGTGTTTGGTGGACCTTTTGCCCCCCCCCCCCGGAAAAACTTGAAATGACGTCCCTGATATGAGACTAAAACCAACCAATCAACGAATATTGATAATTTGTGCTTTATTTACTTTGTTTTTACCACTTCAATCATACAATTCTCTTATAACTAATATTATCTCACTTAAGGTTTTATTTAAATCTGTCATTACAGCGGGATTCTTTCAGCAAGACGTACTCCTTATATTAGGCCCTTGTATCATCAAAAAATTTTATTCGCACTATAAATCTGCCTTACGTTTGACAGCCTGATGTTTGTTGTGGGATTTCAAAAAAATAGCTACATTCGATAAAGACGAGAGTAATGCATTTTCTTGGCTTCACTGCTTCCCAGTTCACTCACCTTCAAAGCAAAGAATCTGACTGAGCACATTTATTCCAGACAGCATCAGATTTATTGATGTTGCCATACGAAGAACCTACTACATAAAAAATAGAGGATGATGGAAATGTCAATATTAGATTCGTGCTCAATATTCGAAGTATTTTTCAAAGTATTGTTTGCTACGAATAATGTTCTAAAACATTTTTATATAAAATTTTAAAAGATTTAGTTTATTTTTTTTATTTTTTTAAAGCTTTTCTCACATTTAACTTCTTAGAAATACCTTTTACATTTGTTAATAATGTACACCACTGTTAAAAATTGTATCCGACCTTTTTTTTTTCTTTGTGTGTGTGTGTGTTTGTGTGCTTGTGAGAACTAGATGGATATGAATAAAGCGCGCTTGTATGAGTCGACTTAAAACCTTTCTGAGCATGCGTGGATTTTTTCCCCGTCTGTTAATAGCGTCAGTCGCTACCAAACAGAGTTTGATTGCTGTCAAGTGTCGTTCCCACGTCTGAATTTTTAATTTAAGTGAAATAACCAAATGACTAGAGCAAAACCAACCACTTAACCTAGCTTCTTGAGCTTGGGAACATCCAGTAGTCGCAAGAAGCTATATCAGGAGGGTAAGGAACCTATTGAACTACAGGAGTCAAGTTTTTCGCCAAATACGTCATAATAGGGAAGTTTTAACCTATTAAACATCCTAGCAATCAAATTTAGCATCAAGGAAAGGAGAACATTGAAATTTTTAACACATTATGCTTCAATGATTATGTTTTTTGAATTAAAAATGTCCAATACTCAAAATAATTAAATCAGAATAGAGCACCCAAGTAGCACATTTCGTTTTTTAAAGGTTGTAAAATGGTCATTAACGTTGTGACAACGGATTAAAAACGTTTATAAAACGTTTATAAAACGTTTAAACGTTTTTTGTGCTACCTGGGTACATATCTCCTTTTCTGGTTATCTCCATTCTACTTTAAGAAGGTTTCTTTTAAATAAAACTGATCACTAGTATAGTTTACTTTTTTCGTACATTTCTCCTCAAAAATTAATTTACTCTTCTGATAAATGTCCAGAAGTATTTTCACACCTCAAGACAAACACTAACTATTTCTCCGACTGCAGTCTTTTTTTCTTTTTTTGTACCAGATTCATCTGTATCACGTACGAAAAGTCGTAATTTTCTGTAAAATGCAATGAAACTGATCACCCCAAAAGCAGTTTAGCTCCTTACTTTGACTTTGAATTAGGTTTAGTATCTTCAACAACGTGGCAAGATGAAATTGAAGTTTTAAAAGTATAATATTTTTAAAATTCAGAATGTCAAACATTCTGAATGATTAAACCAAATTATGGCACATCTTTTCTTCAGGACCTCTCCATTTTATCATAAGAAAGTTTCTTTTTTTTCATTTACTTATTTATTTATTTATTTTTATTTTTATTTTTATGGGATTTATCATTAGTTATGGTATTCACTAGGGATGCACCGATTAATCGGCAGTACCGATTAATCGACCATAATCGGCCACTTTACCGAGTATTAATAATCGGCAAAATCGGGCCGTTTAATCGGCCGCAAAAATATTTTTCAAATATTATTCTTTAAGGTATACCTACACTAAGAAACTATGATGAATAATTTTATTAACAGTAAATAATAATCCTCACAGACGATATAAAGTTTTTTTTAATTAATTCTCCTACTTTGAATAAATGTACAAAGACAATGTTGCAACATTTTTCATGTGGCGATAGTTTTCTCCTCAGCTGTGCTTTTAGATAACCTCTCATTTTCAAAGAATAAAAGTATTGAAATAAATTGCTGCTAATTATTACAAAATATGAATTAAAAATACTCCTAAATTGGAGTGCTCACCACAGACCCCACCTCCCCCCTTTTTTATGTCCCAATTTTCATGCCAATTAACATAACTAACAATGTGTTAGTAATATTATTGACAATAATATGAAAATTGGTTCTAAGAAATTTGATAAAATGTTGAAATTAGTTTGTGAAAACTAGGAAAATGAAAAAAAAATCTTCTCAGAAATAAATTACTTACTATTTCTAAACTTGGAATTGCATAAGAGAGGAAAAACACTGATGGTAAAATTGGTGGTCGAAAAACAATCATTCTTATCATTAATCGGCTCAGCCGATTAATCGGCCGATTATCAACAACCGATTAATCGGTAATCGGTAATCGGCCAATTTGCTTATCGGTGCATCCCTAGTATTCACTGTTTTCGTACATTTCTCCTCAAAACAAAAAATTTCACTCTTCTAAAAAATGTCAAATTATTTTTCCATTTCAAAAAATACCCCAGCTGTATATCTCCAGCTGCAGTCTTCATCTGTATCACATATGAATAGTCATAACGTGCTTAAAGTTTAAGGAAACCGATTACTCAAAAAGTATTTTTAGCGCCATACCCAGATAAATAATTGAAAATCAAAGCGTAAATGAACAATCTTTCTCCGAAAACCCTTTCTGAAAATTCCACGGAAGTCCATTAGTGCAGCGACATTAGACTCTCGGTCTACTGGTGAAATAATGGTAGTAGAAGAGAGGAATGAAAAAACAAAAAATAGTTTGGGGATGTCGCTAAAGGAGGGCTTTCGAACGCGAACAGAGGAACCATCGCATTCCACTACAGCCGAATTGATTGGGGCGCCAGAGTAACGACCGCAGAGGAGGGGGTGAAGATTCTGGCAGACGAGAAGTCTGCTTCTAACGACTTGTTCGTGAAATGCATTTTGGTTTGACAATGGAATAAGTTGAGTGGCATCAGAAAGAAGAAGCATCAGTGAGACTAAATAATACAGTTTACTCAATTATTCCAGTTGTTTGGATTGTAAAAACAATCGTTTCATTTTATGTGGGTTGCATTCTTTGGGTATTATTTTATGTGAAAGCAAGAAGTTTCGTTAGAACTAAACGAGCCTACATATCCGTAAAAAGAATTACCACTGAGGCTTAATTTACTCAATTAACCCTTTATGTCCCAAATTAATTTAACAATGACTTTTTACATATTTATTTGTTTTTTTGAGTTGTAGATTTGAGTAAACAGTTTGTTTTTCCATAAATCAGAAGATCTGAGTTTTAATATTAATTGTTGGTATATTTATCGTGTAGCACTCAGAACATTTCATCTAGTATATAATAAAACAATGATTAACGATAGAAACTATTTTAGGCGAAATGAATCGCTTTCAAACTTTTTTGCAAATAAAAAAGGAAGTAAGGAAAGAAATTTTATTCATTTGTTAGCGAAAAATCGTTCTTTTTTATTTATCATCTCCTTTATGTCCCAAATTAAGTTAAAAATGAATTTTTATCTTTTTTTTTTTTTGGTATTTTTAGTTGAAAATACATCAAAAAACATTTTTACCAACCATAAAAATTTTTGGGGATCTCAGACCCCCCACGCCCAAAAGCCCCCAAGAAAACTGTTTCCGATCGCAGTCGACCTCTCAGGGAAGTACAAGGAGTGGTACTCAAAAGCTTCAACATGATTCCAGCCATTTAGGATTCGTAATACTAAATCAATATATGAGCGGCTTCTAAGTACCGTCGAGGCATAAGGGGTTAATCCAATTGTTTTGTTTGTAAATAAAATCCATTCAATTTATGTAAACTGCATTCTTTAGGAATTATTTAACATGAGAACAAGTTTCGTTTTGAACTAAACGAGCCTACTCATTTGTAAAAAGAATTACCACTGAGACTAATACAGTTTATTAAATTATTTCAGTTCTTTGATTAGTATAAACAATCGATTGATTTTATGAAGATAGTATTCTTTGGGAATTATTTTATACGAAAACAAAAAGTTGCATTTAGAACTAAACGCGCCTGCTTTTCCGTAAAAACAACTACCATTGACACTAATACAGTTTAATCCATTATTCCAGTTTGGTTTGGAAAAACAATCAATTCCTTTTTTTTTTTTTTTTTTGTAGACTATTCTTTAGGAATTATTTTAAGTGAAAACAAGAAATTTCGTTCAGAACTAAACGAGCATACATATCCATAAAAAAGAACCACTGAGACTGATACAGTTTACACAATTTTGACAGTTGATTGGTTTGTAACAGCAATCTGTTCACTTTATGTAGATTGTATTCTTTAGGGATTATTTTATCAGAAAACAAGAGGTTGCGTTTAGAACGAAATAAGCCTACTTATCGTAAAGAGAATTACCACTGAGACTAATATAGTTTACGCAATCATTCCATCTGCTTGGTTTTAGAAACAAGCACGAATTTTTCCATCACTAGCGGATGTTCCTTCTCAAGTCGGATTATTTTACATCTTTTCAAAACATGAACAGCGATTTAAAAGCTCAACAACTATTAGATTAAATTTACGACCTTTTAACTGGCAAAAAAGCTTCTGTTGCCCGTACTTGAATCTCTCATCTCCAATGAATGATGTGGACTTAATTCATTTCAGACTAAAATATTTCAAAGTCACTGAGTGTAGAGGAGAGGGGGGGGGGTCAGTCTTTGCGTCTGACGTCAAGAATAGAGGGGAAATGGGCCGGGGACATCCCCACGACTCCGGAAATTTTGCTCGGAAATGCAAGTTCGCTTTTGTCTGGAATTTGATTTGTTGCAAAGAGAAAGCGGCCACGTAATTCTACTTTGTTCTAAAAGTTTTAGCGTAGACCATTACTTAACATGGGGGAGTGGTAGGGGAACGGTTGAATGGATAGGCCTTCCTAGCCTTAGAGCAAAGAAGATAATTTATGACTTTTCTCCTGCATGCATTTTAAAAGATTTTTACTCGTAGAATGCTCCAAAGAGAATTTTTTTTTAAGTGAAGTTATGTTTATAATTTTCTTTCATAAAAATAAGTCTGAATACGACTATGAGCAGCAACTTCACTTCGAGTTCAGGGTGAAGTAATGTTAATACTATTTGAGTGCATAATAAACTCAAACTTTTTCAAATCTTAATTACCAGCATTGTGCGCAAAAATTGTGACCTTATGATAATATGAGTTATATTCCAATTATTAAGAAATTTTTTTATAAATGAAAGGAAATTTTCCCCGTTTACCTATTTGCGAAATTAATTCGGTTTTAAAAAAAAATATTTTTGTTTCGGAAACTATCGATACTTTTCTTCTTACTTTGCTAAAACTGGCAAAAAAAGGTAAACCTAATCAAGATAATTTTAACTTTATTTTATGACAATTATCTTTATTTTGACTTAAACTGTGTGTGTGATGGGATATTAAAATACAGTTGATAATTTAAATGTATCAAACTTATCTTTTTTTTTATTTGCGCACTTCAATATTAAAACACTATTTGCACCTCTACTGTATTTATTTGCGTACAAAAGCATGTACATGCAACCTTCATTAACAGTTTATTCTTAAATCGCTAGTTTTATTCCTAGTGCATCATCACACCGAATTATACAAAATGACGATATACATTTCTTAGCTCATCTACAATACAGATATTTTAGTTATAAAATGTCTTTTCACGAGAGGATAGAATTTCTGTGTTCTCACAAGAAGAGAAAATATATTTTTTCGCCCTTACAAAGCACCCGCAACATTACATGCTACACATCATTAACTCTCGCTTGTTTATCAATCATCAGTCACTTTAGGGTACAATTTATCTGAAGCCCTCTTTTAGAAACATCCCTGGCGATTGACTGCATCACGAAAAATTAAATTTCCTGTATACTAAGAGGTGCCTCGATACAGCAACGTTAATAGACCTTAGTAAATATTTTTGAGTAAATTTGACTAAAGCACAAGTTTTCATCTATTTCTTCAGAAGTTTCACAAATTTTCTCCGTATGTAACAGCAGAAAAAGGTGATGAAGCATGAAAAACGACGATGCAGGGGAACGTGGGGCAAAGTGAAATAGCGGAGCAAAGTGAAATGATGAAATAATTATTTTGTTTTTGGATCCACTTACCTTGCAATACAATTTTGTAGTCTGTACCAGTCAGAAAGTTACTTTAATGATCGTAGCATATGACGATGAAAGTCATTTTCAAAAATTCATACTTATATTGAAATATTTTATTGTAACCCAAAAATTATTTTTCTTATCATAAAGTGACAAAGCTCGTGTTATTAACATTTTAAATATTAATTTGGACCTACTACCAAGAATTAAAAATAATGCTTCAATGAACATTTAATTACAAAACCCATTGTTCTTTCTTTACGTGCGCTAACAAATTTTCAAATTCCTTATTTTTAAAAACGTAAGTTATAACAACTATTTCACTTTTCCCAACATTCCTCTACTACGGTTTTTTTTTTTTTTCCTTCTCTTCTTTCCTTTTAGAAGAGACACTTTTTTTTCCGTGGCAACATTTTGAGCTAACAAGCTAGAAAAAATGCTTTGAAAAAATAAATATAATCTAGAACTCGTTAGAGAAACTCCGGAATTTTGATGCCTTCTCTCGAACTTCCCAATCGAATATAATTCTAGCGTGTTTTATCAAAAGTCAATAACCTTTCTTTTGTATAACTAGAAATAGTTCAGGAACAAAATCCCCAAAGTTAAAACATAAATTTTTGACAAAATTTGAAATTGTGTTTTGGAGAGAAGAACTGTAGCTCGAACTCCACCAACACGTGATTTAAATAGCTCCTTTTATACATGTATCAGTCTTTACATGTTTTTTTAATTAAAAAACTTCCTAATTAGCTTGTAAAAATTTCCTACACAATCAAATTTTTGAAAAAAACTATATGCACGAAAATGTTCCTAATTTTAATTTTTCATTGTTGGTAACTAATATCAATAACAATACTTGAATACAAAAGTTAAATCTACAAGACAATTCTTCCATCCATGTAGTGACTTTAGGGGCTAAGTGATCAAGTGAAATCCCTAGCAGCATCTCATCGGCCGATGATCGGCCGTTCATCGAAACCCGATGAAATTCTCATCGGCCGATGATCCAATATGTCTCATCGTCCAAGCAAAATCCAAGCAGCAAAATCCGATGAGAATACGATGAGATTTGGAGCAATTTACGAGCAGAACAGTCCCGTGTCGAGGAATTTCATCGGGAAACTTGATCGGAAGGATATCGTTTTCCGATGGAATATAGCTCGGCTTATTTTCATCGGGAAAGTTGATCGGAAGGATATCGCTTTCCGATGAAAAGTAGCTCATCGAAAACCGTGCTCGGATACTGATCGGAACGATGTCATCGTGCGTTACAGGATCAGTTTACGAGGAGTTTGTTGATCGGCCGAGCAAAATCCGATGAGTTGATGCTACTTGGGATAGTGGAGCGAAGTAAAATGGTAAAACATTTCACTATGTTTGAGGTTCCATCTAGCTATGAAAATGTAACTATGTGTGACCACAACAGTCTAATATTTAATAAACGACGCATGTCACCTGAGTTCACACTCTCCAGGGTCCCCCGTACCTACCACAGCTTCGTGGTTTAACCGGTCACCTGAGTTCATGCAATAGTTAGACTTCTACTATTAATGCCCGAAAGTAACTCAGCAAATACTACTCGACGAAATATGTGTGATTGTGTTACAAGATCCATTTCCCAACAGAACTACTGCTGCATATTTGTGCAAATAACCTTATCAATTTGTTTTCCTTTTCTTCTCTGATGGATTGCGAGCGTCCAAAACGATGACATTTACATCAGAGCGATATCCACGCCCTGCGAAATGCGGAGATAACAGCTGAATAAAGAGAGCCGATCGACAGGTCGACGACAAGACGTTGATTATTAACCACTTAATCGATCTCAATCTGCCTTATTTAACAATAATTAAATATAGTTGGCTTCCGACGGAAGCGTCGGGCCCAGAGCCTGTTGCTGGTCGTCACATTTGTATTTGTATTGTATTTGTATAAATTCTGTGCTTGAAGCAGATTTGAATTCAGATCGTAGAATAGCATCGAGTCCACATCAGCTGTCCTAGTAAAAGTCCTGCTTTAATGGTCCTTTTCGATCAAATCCGAGTTCTTAAATTCCAGCATTACAAAGTTCATTTTTCGTTCGTTTTGTGTCCAATACATTGTCGATGATCTGCAGTGCGGTGTGGGGAAAAAAATATCTTATGTAATTACCCAAGTAGCACAAAAAACGTTTGAACGTTTTATAAACGTTTTTAATCCATTGTCACAACGTTAATAACCATTTTACTACCTTTAAAAAACGAAGTGTGCTACTTGGGTAGTTTCAATTCTAAAAAAAGAATCTCGCATATTTTACCTATCATTTTTATATGGTAAGTTGTTGTTGTATTGGTAGTTATTATTTATTCTACTTTTTTTTACAATTACTAAAATAATTATAATTATTATTTTAAAATGGTTTCTCGTCATAAACTTTGTTCATCCACGCAAAAATTGGTACAAAAACAAAAATATAAAGGATAAATCCGGTCTATGGATAATACCATCTAACAATTAACTTCCGACTAACAGAACATGTAATCTGAACACAATAATTAAACTCCTGCCATAGATGCTCGAAAGCAGTAATTTGTCTCCCACTACCCCACGAAATAAGTGGAAACACGTTATGAGATTCATTTCCCAACAGACCTGCTGCTGTATTTGTGCAAATAACCTTATCAATGTGTGTTTAACAATGCCTTTTCTTCTCTGATGGATAGCGCGCGTCCAAAACTATGACATTTACATCAGAGGAACGTCCACGCACTGCGAAGCGCGGAGAAAACAGCTGAATAAAGAGGAGCCAATCGACAGGCCGACGACAAGACGTCGATTATTAACCACTTAATCGATCTCCATCGACCTTATATAATAATAATTAAATAAGGTTGGCTTCCAACGGAAGCGTTCCATCAAAAAATATAAATTCGGTGCTCGAAGCAGATTTGGACTCAGACCATGGCATTGAGCCAATATCCACTGTCCTAGTAAAGGTCCTGCTATCGATCTTGCAAAGAATGCGATTATTTTTCTTTGCCCGTTCCACATAGTACGTGCATGCATGGAACACATTTTTACTTTTTTAGGACTTTTTCCAAGGCTATGGTTTAGGATTTGAAATTTATGTCCTACTTCCAGTCGCTTTTTTATCAGAGGAAAATTAAGGTCCTCTTTCAACGGCTTAGGTAAACTTTAATTAACTAAAGTACAAAAAATGAGAATATTTAAGCAATGGGCGTTTCGCATAGGTTTGCCCTATTTTTATTTTTAATCTTGTGCATGAAACAGGATTTTATTAATTAAGTTTTCACAGATAACTTCCGTAAATGATAAATATTTTATGGAGTAAAAATAAATGATAGGTAAAAAAAAAGAACTTGAATTCTTTGCTGTGTCCATAGTTAATACTCTACAGAAAGAGTGAATGACTCGAGAAGTTGGACTTCTTTGTTTACTTACATATAAGACAATACAAAGATTTACATCACAAAGAGATGAAATAACATTCAGAGTACCAGTGGGAAGCAAACAACACACTACCTTCGGCATTTGTAGCAAAGCTTCTACCATAGAACCACATAGCCACTTGAATTCGCTTCTGGCAAGTTAAGGATTTCGGCAATAAAAAATTTCAGTCAGGTGATTGCTCCGCGTTTCTAAAAGTTAGAATTTTTCAGAAATTTTTGCTCACCTTTTCAGATGTTTTATTCACGTATTTCTCGATTCAAAAGAACATTTATAAACAAGGAACAGGGGTATGGAATTGCGAAATTGATTTGACACTGGTGTTTTTTATGACATGGCAAGAAAGATTTTTTAAATTTCCAAACAACTGCTACTTTATCAAAATAGTTTATAAGTTGGCATAGTAACGTGGTCGTTTACGATTTTTCAAAAAAGAACTCCTTAATAAGCAATTCATCACCAAACTGCTATTACATTTTTTCTTAGAATCAATGCCAAAGAAAGTTGCAACTTAAAATTTTATTTAGTTAGTTAGAACATTGTAAGACATTCAATTATTAGTTTTCTCACGGAAATTATCCCAAAGATTTTCCTTTTAGTCACTTCATTTGCTGAAGAACACTGCACAATTTAATAGCAATATGTAAACTATATGTGACTACTTTTCTCCACGTCATCTCTTCTTTTAGCGAGTAGATTTACGTAGTACCATGCTAAAGGTTCAAAAAGTTTGAAATCTGATCTGCGGGCATGGTACACTGCGCCGGGGAAGATACCGCACTGGGCATCAGCGAAACTTGGATTTTCCCCTTTTCTGTGTGAATCTGGCTTACTATGTGGTATGGTATGGACCGTACCTCGTTCAGACGCCATAATTCCTACCATATACGACTACTGGCAAACAAATTATTATCAGAAGAAGTTTCTAAAAAAAATTAAAATATTAAGACTGATTTTAGTTTTATTTCGTGTACTCAAAACTTAATGGTTTTAATCAAGAGCTCATTGAAAGTAATGTATTTTTAAAGTCATGTCACAATGCCAAAAAAAAAAAGAACACAAAAAAGAAAGAAAAAAAGAAAAACCTTGACGAAAATATCTTGTAACATAAGGTATTTCATGGCCATTAATCTCGTACATTAATTATTCTTATTTAGGCTTCAAATTGTCAAAAATTTCGAAATAATCTCATTTATCAAGAGCTTGATAACTTATCCCGTTCAGATCATTTGACGCAGAATAATTGGGAGCCATTACTCTTCGTTATCTTTCTTGTTTCTTCAATGAGGGAAAAGCAGAAAATGCATGATAGTTTCATTTTAAGAAACAGGAGTCAGTTTATGTCAAGAGAGAGGAGAGTAAGAGAGAAAGAGAATCTCTCTCAAAGATAACTTCTTATCGATCTCAATCATGGGCATCTTTTGAAGAATAAGAGCAAAGGTCTTCCGATCTCATTAAATCTTTTAGAGTTGCGCTTTATTATTACCTGCTTATGCTATTGCAGAAGTAAGGTATTGCAAAGTGCCTTTGTGCTAAGTGAAGTTTTTGAAATTGAAAATAAACTTTTTGCTACAAAACTGTAATTTTATCCTCGAAATAACAAAGTAATAAGTGGAGTAAAATCTTTACTTTTGTGCGATACATGAATATATATTAACAGCATTATACTATTAGTTATAACCTTCCATTATAAGAAACAGGAGTCGGTTTCTGCTTAGACAGGATACAGCAGAATGTACAATTGTCTTAACAATAACCCCATATCTGTCTTAATCACAGACATATCACAAAAAATAATAAAATGTTTTGACCTCATTGAATGTTCTAGATTTGATCTTTATTGTAGAAGGGAGACGTAAAACTACCTCGCCATGGTGCACACCGGGCAACATCTAGTACGCCAAAACGATCTTACAGCTCTGGTATGAGTAAATATAACTGCGACTCTTTATGATTTTCCTGAACATATATTTACTTTTCTCACCTGTATTGATTTTTTACCCTTCCTCGGACATCAATTTGGGAGCGCAATTGGATAGCTCCTTCTAGAATAGGGTGAGTTCTGGTAAGTGCGTACCCTTTTTTTCAAAGTTCATGTTCTCAAGGATGCTGCTATGTTGAAAAATCTTGTACACTCACAATTTTTTTTTAGTTTTCTTTACAGATCCTTTACAAAGATTTTCAAGCATATAATATGTCAAATAAACCATAAGCATAGGTTTTGTGACCTGGTTTATTACACCTATTCTAAGGTACGCACTTTCCCTACCTGGCGGGGTAAGTGCGTCCACCTTACATTATGTGAATATGAGCAAGAAAAAACTTCTAGCACATATTAAATATGTTAGGTAGTTGCCTTGGGATAATTCCTAATACTAGAGATCAGCACTTGCTTGCATGGCTGAAACGCAATCAGTGATATCCCACGTGTCTTGCGAACATCTGTGATTTGAAGATTGAGAGAATTGTGTCTGATTCTTCCTCTGTCCTTTTAATAAGACCTAGTGAGCAAATGTAAGTTGTTTTTATTTAGTAATAATCACTTATAGTCTAAATAGTTTATTTCGGTTTAATACATTAACCAGTCTGTGTTTAAGCCAGGGTTCGCACTTACCCCTTTTTAATTGTAAGATGAGACATGTGCATTCAATAACGTTGCTGTAAGTGCGTACCCCTGTGATTTTCTTTAATTCTATTTGTATGGTAGATCGTTAGGTGACCTGAGTGAACAATTCGCTTTTTTTTTTTTTTTAAACAAATACGGTTTAAAATATTTTTCTTATTAGAATCAGCAGCAGTAAGAAAAAACACAAAATAAAGAGAAAAAATAATAAAATAATTGATCATGATATGATACTTGTACTTTTTTTTATTGTACATTAAAATAGTTTTTTACAAGGTGTTCTTAATTTTCTTAAATATAATTTATTCATTACTCCACCTTCGCTTTTTGAATCAGTTGGTTCCTTATTTAGTGTTTCACTTAATTTCATTGCTTCATTTGTCATTCTGGTTTAAATAAAGTAAAGTTTATGATCGCTATTTTCAATGAAAAATTTACTAACTGATATCTAAAAGCCAATATATTTCAGAGGCAATGAATAAAATTGAAATCTTATGCCAAATTCAATGTAAATATAAATATACTTGATGGAAATTACGTCGGATTTATATTCGCCTTTAAAAGAGTTATAAGCAAAATTAAAGGTGAATTACGAGAGTCGGATTTTCCACGTAATGGCACACACTTGCCTCATCATAATGGTACGCATTTGCTCCGCATAATAGTACGCATATGCCTCATGATAGTGGTACGCACTTGCCCCATCATAATGGTACGCACTTACCCCCACCTTACTTTAAAGAAAGGGAAAGTGCGTACCGTCATATAAACAAATTTTAGTTAGAGTATTTGATCAAAATACCCCATGTATGTTATTAGTAGCTGTTACTCAAAAGAAACAACTTGCATTTCTTGACTTCAATTGCTTGGTATGACTACAAGAGAAACTGAAACAAAACCTTCTCAATCTTTACTTAAGAGTTTTTTTGAAGACATTTAAGTTATCCCTGATTGTGTTTCGTCTATAGAATCCAGGCCTGAATTCTACCTATTGAAATTATCATTAGACAGTTATCTAACATAGTCGATGTGTTGCAGAAGCCATGTCAGGACAGTATTCATTTAATTCCCAGTAGACGCACTTACCCCGTGGACGCACTTACCAGAACTCACCCTATAGATTTATTGTTATTTCTTTTGATGTTTCAACTGTCCTTTAATGTGCCATTTGAAATAAAAATTTAAAAAACTCTCTATTATTACCTGCTTTAGACATATTAGAAACAAAATAATGATAAACGTCTTTGGGCTCTATGAAATTTTCTAAAATTGACAGTAAACTTTTTGTTATACTGCAAAAAATGAACTGTTGTTTTTAGAGTATAATACTTTCAGCCGAGGTTCCAATTTAAAACTGTAAAATGCACAGTTATAAACTGTAAAACTAGCAATTTTACAGCTTATTGCCGTAAAATTTATGTGCTATACTGTAAAAACAACAGTATAATACTGGCAGCTGAGGTTCCAGTTTAAAACTAAAATACACGGTAATAAATTGTTAAATTAGCAATTTTGCAATTTATTTTAATAAAATTAGCAATTTTACAGTTCAGTACTATAAAAGTAGCAATTTTACAGTTTATTAATGTGAAATTAGCAATTTTTAAAGTTTATTACAATAAAATTACCTGTATTACACTGTAAAAACAACATTCATTTTTTACAGTGTGCAAAAAATTTAATTTTATCCAAAAAATAAGAAAATAAAAATTAGAGCACAATTTTTACGTTTGTGCGATTAATAAATAAATAAATATTAACAACATTGTACTGCAAGGTTCTAACCTTTTATTCTAAGAAAACAGAAATCTTTCTATTAAGAAAGCGAAAAGTACGACATAATGCGCAACTTTCGTAGCAACAACTCCTTATCGATCTTAATCATGGACATCTTTGGGAGAATAATAACCTTTGGAAGAATAAAGTCTTCTAATCGTAATCTTTGAGATTTACTCTTTATTATTGCTTGCCCAGGGCATCGCCGGAGCAAAGGAAAAGAAGTAAGTGTCTTTGGACTAGGGTAAGCTTTTGCTAATTGAGAATAAATTCTTTGCTGCAAAAATTATCCTCTTATACTCGAAACAAGGATGCAATAATTAAAACACAATGTTTACTTTTAGACGGTAAATGAATATAGTAGTAACAATGTCACAATGCACATATAAGCAAAATAAATGGCGTTCATCTATTTTCGTGTTACGTGAATTAGGAGATATAAAATTGGTTTTTATTACTGATTAATTAAATTGATCGTTTTAACGCTGACTTATATGACTTGGGTTATTTATTTTGGTTTCACTCAGAGGACTTGCATGCCTGACGCTTATGCCGTTTCTTGCACTGACAAACGAGTTCTTTGTAACCACGAAACACTAGTATGCGCGTATCAAGTTTATACGTATAAAACTGTTTTTGTTATATTCAAACAGAATTTTTTTTTTATTTCGATTTCTTAATTTTTAAATAATTAAGTAGTGAAAAATTGTTTCAAATAATGTTTTAGAAAGAAAGTGCATATGGATTTTTAATGTTTGTATTCGTTGGTTATTTAAAACTAACACAAGTCATCACTTTTCTGAAAAAAATTTCTCAAGAGGTAATTTAATCTAATTTTCATAAGTAAAGCAACAGACTTAAAATATATCAGACGATAAGCTTAGAACTGTCTAATATTTTATCGTGCATGTCCTTCTGTAACATATATTTTCATGCTGTTTTGAGAAGAAACTTTCTACACAAAGCTCATAAAATTAGGTTCGGTAGTTTCCGTTCGAATGCAAATTCTTTCAAAACTATCACCCCGTTTCTCGGAATCAATCGCAAAAAGAATAGTTACTGCAACAATTTGCTCCTTGAAATCGATTTCAAAACTTTTTTTTTTCCTGCATCGAACGTCTATCCACAATCATGAACTCAAATTTATTTCGAACCTGCCCCGAAGGCTTCTCTCGCGGACTGAAGAAGAGTAAGGAACGTCTCCGCGACCTTTGACCTTTGAAAAAACGAGAGAAAGAGATACTTCTCACCCCAGACACGGATGAAGAATTTCGGTCGCAAATTTACAGCCACCGTTCGAATGATTTGGGTGGAAATGACATCGTATACAGTCGATACAGTTGCGATTCAATAAATGAGATGGGTTTCCGTTTCGGGGAAATGTTTTATGAGCTCTGAAATACGTCACGATCCAAATGTAATTTACGGTTGCAGTTATTTTGATGTCCTAGGAACAGACTATTAATTCCAGAAAAAAGAAATAATTGTGTGAAATAAAGAAACGGTAAATGGAAACTTAATGACTGTAATACTTTTCATACCCCAGTTAAAAACATGTAAATACCAAATTAAAGCTCGAGCATTTAATTCCGCAGCATTTATTCCTTAAGTAATTTACTGGGGGGTCCTTGACTTTGAATTAGAAGTTTCGCTTCGAATACTGGAGGACGTGGGTTCCATTTCTGCCGGTGATCTGGGTGTTTAGTCGACAAAGATGCTTACAGAAACGCTCTATCCCTCATTAACTTTTTCTTTAAAAACTAACATCTTCGTTTTCCCACCTTATCATAGTGCTTGGACATTTATTTCCACCTTGTTCCCATTGATATTCCTGTATTATTTTCCCTTTTAATCTTTGTCAATTCTAATGTAAACAAGAGTATTCCGAACATATGTAACCAAGATCATGTGATCACTTTATGTATTGTTTTTACACTACATAAAGTGATCACAACATAAAGTGTTTTACTTTATGTGTGTTATTGTTTTTATGTATTGTTTGTTTTATGAAGCACTCATTTGCATATATTTAGCTGCAAACAGTGAGAAAAAATGAAGTTATAAAAAAGCTTCCTTTTCTCCAAACAGCTTCTAGCTTTATGTACCAACTTCTTGTCTACAGAGAAAAGTTTTCTCTCTATATTGTTTAACTCTGTTAGCCCACTTTACGTACGCCAACAAAATCACACTTTTTGAACAATCTCAAAATTATGTTAGTGAAGAATATTCACCCTCATTTGTAAACCAGTCATTGTGCTTTAGCAATTACCTTGAACTATATCGTGAATACTGACTAAATCTGTCTGAGGTACTTCAGACTAAAGCAAACACAGCCGCCTTTGTTGGGATATTCATCACGCTTTCAGCATTACAATTTTTATAGATTTTGTCCCTGCTAATGTTCGAAACAAATTACACTGTCAATAGGACTTCGTAAGGGTTCCGAGGAAGAAATATAAATATTAAATTGAATTAACTAGATGTGACATAATGAAATCTGGTTTAATTTTTCCCGACCTTATTCGTTACACTATCTTGTCATCCTGTTTCATAAATAGTTTGTAGAGGCAAAAATCTCAACGAACAAACTAATTCACAGATAGTGTAATGAGTGAAATTTATAAATTTGCAACGTCCAGACAATTTGTAAACATTTTTTTGGGGAGAGGGGGGGAGTGAAAATGATTTTTCTATCAATCACAATAAAAACGTTAGAGCGAAGTTACATACATTTCTCTTATGAGTGTCTTTTTCCTAAATTTATTTACACGTTTATTTATTTTGATTTCATTTCATTTCTTTTAATACATATTTAATTAATATTTTTTTATTTATTTTATTTCACTTATTTTTTTTTATTATTATAACTTTTAAAAAAACTTTTGAAACCTTTTTTAACTTTTTATTTAAACTACCTTGAAATTAAGCGGAATTTTATCTCCCTGTGATTTAAATGACTTTATTTATTTTCCGAAAATGAGAAAAGCATTATTAAGTTTTAAAGAATACACATTTAACGTTTGCTGCTATAACTGTACGAACTGTATCTTAGTTAATGTTTTTTTGAATATCTAAAACAATGGGAATGTAACCCTCATGGAATGTCCCTCACTCCTTTTTTCTTTTTCTTTTTATTATTATTTTTTTCATATTAGCTAAAAAATACAACACCTCTGGGTACAGAACTAACTTTCAAGGAATTTCTTAAACTTGATTGAAAACTCCATGGAAGTAACCTCCATAAAGTCATTCCATGTCCATTGTCCCAAATTTTGAGAAGGTCCCCAACCGATCCTCTCCTATTTTGATAAAACATTTTTTGGGTGTACATATTTGACTTGCATGAAGCCAAGACAAATTATAGCTCCATGGTTCAGCCAATATAAATTGTTTTGTGAAGGCTACTTTTTTTCTTGTCATGACTGAAATGACCAAATCGTCAAGTTTGTGCTTTCATTACTTGTGACCTAAGACGATTATCAGGCTCAAACTTGGTATACTCTGATCACTGTTAAGAATAGAATAGCCTACTTGTGTAACAAAAGCTCAATGTACAGTAGACTTTTTCAAATTTGTTGCTAAATTTGATTAAAAAAGCATTTTTGAAAATTTCGACTATACGTTATCAGCTTTTGTATGTGCTGAAAGAATGACTTTCTGAAGCTAGGCCTTTCCTCACTTGTAGACTTTTTTTGTCTTTTCTTTTTCTTTTTCATGCATCTTCAAATTCCTCTCAAATTCTGTATAGCTGATTTATTTTATTTTATTTATGTACTTAGTAATTATGTTTCTTTTTTCTCTAAAAACCTTGATGTGGTGTAATATTGTTTTTTTTTTTTTTTTTTGCAAAATGCTTCAGTTATGAAATATTATAGAAACGTCGTTTTTCTGCAGGCTAAAGGTGAATAACTTTTTTGCGAATTTGAGAGAACGATCTATCTCAATTCCTGTAAATCAGTTTTTCTGTTCGGTTGTGTTACTTCGTAGGAAGCCATATTACAGGAAGATCGAATCTAACGTGAGAATTTGAATTTTTCCCAAAACTATTTCGACCAGGAAAACATGCTAAAAAGAATGTTTGCTGATTCTTGCCTACAGACGGTCTGTTAAAAGCAGTTCTTACATTATATTTTATAGAAAAGTTATTTTCTTCCAAAAATCGAAAATAATTTTAAAAATTCAGGGGTTGCCGCCCTTTGCTTTTTGACACATCAAGTTGTGGAAAATTAAAAATGGGAGGAGAATCATGGTACTATTTTCTCTTCAAGATATGGAAATTAATAGTGATCATACTTTTTATCTATTTCATTTATATTTTCATTTAAATTCAAAGTATTCTACAAGAAACTAGTCCTTGTGAGTGTGCTTTCAATTGATATTTACTGCTTTGAGAGAGCGTATTTAATTCTAGTATAGGAGGATTTAGGGTAAAGTGAAATGGCCAAGCGAAGTTAAATTGTGAAATATTTTCTCACTTTATTCCGCCATCTGTCTAGCAATATTTTAATTATCTTCTTAACTGAATTTCTGACAAAACCGTAGAGTCAAACTGATTCTGGGGTACAAGAGTCGGAGTCGAAGGCTCTGAAAATCTGGGAGTCGGAATCGAAAATTAGTCGTTTTCCCACTGATTGCTAATCTCTGGTAAAAACATTTGAGCTTTCCACTCGTTTCACCTTGATTAAATCATATTTATCTCTAACTTGTGTCAATGTTAAGTCTACGATATATGAGATTTCGATTTTTTAATAACTTTTATTCCATTTCTTTAAACCAAAAATCGAAAATATATTCAGAATACACACCTTTTTTTCTCAAAAGATGTTCTCTCATGTTGTTTTCAATGTTAAAGTTTTTTTAATGGTTCAAAAAATAGCTAAATCAAAACAAAAAATCTTTTCGATACATGTTTTTCATCAACAGTCTTTTCCAACTAAATTTATTTGAAGCAAATTCACCTTCAAGTTTAGAATCTCTATTAGTCTTATTAGTTTCAGCGTAGGTGCTAGTATGTAAAGGCTTTTCAAATTGCTCAAAATTGAACAGAAAATTGTTCAAGTTGAAAAATAAAATATAGGAAAGAGGTGTACGTACTCGCGTAAAACTTTTGGATAAAAAAATAATTTATTCGAATCCAACTAATCATTCAAAAGTTATGAAGGGAGGAAAAGGGGGGGGGGACCGACAAACACATTTTCACTATCTGAAAATTCTACTTTCCAATTTTAAACTTGACTTTTTAATTTCAATAAATATACTTATTCATATTAATACTTATATTTAAAAAACACTTTTTTTTTGTGCGATGTTTTTAAGATGCATCAAGACTTCTTTCATGCTTTTTTCCCCTTTGTTTTATTTTTACGGGAAAGTAGCCTAAAAGCGAGTTACTTTCAGTCAAAACCTAATTGGTATTAAAAAAAAAATTATCGCGATTGAATAGCAATTTAAGAAAAAAATAAATATTCTTGTGGTGAAATCAAAGTGATGCTAAATGAATGCTTTGTTCAACTAATCAAAATTGCATTTGAAATTAATATGCAAATATGTGCCCTATAATAATATTTAATCATCATTCTCACAGCCATTAAATCATACATGGCGTCCAAATGCGTAACTCGAATTTAATTACAAAGTCCGACCTTGACCGAAGCACTCCAAAAACATTTATCCAACTTAGTGCCAATAAAAAAATAGTTAACTGAAACTGGGAAAGGTAAAAATTCTAATGTTGCTACAATTGTATCGACGTTTCCGAGGAGATGAGGAATTTTATACATTCCATTCTCCCCCCCCCCCCCCTCCCCTCCACCCCGGTCCCGTTTTTGCACGAAACGGGCAGCAGCTTTGCTTTTCCTCAACTTTACTTGGCACGAATCGGGAATCGGGAGAAAAAGGAGAGAAGAAAAAAAAAAAGGAAAAACTCTCTGCTCGGGATAGATTTCGGGAATGCCTCAGCGACAGTGTCAGACGTTGGGCGCCTGGTAGGCGGATATAAATACCTGCCTATGTCAAGGACGTTCTTGAGCCGGCCAATCGATACGAGAGGCGCATTCCGCAGTTGGAGTAGATCCCTTTTTAGAGGGCGGGCTGGTCTGTCCGCCATTTTGGTCCCCGGAGAGCTTTGGATCCAGTTTTATTTCAAGTACAGTAATACATTAGCACACATAAGGGGGGGGGGCTCAACCCCCTCCCCCTTTAGAGATCAGCACTTCCGTGCTTTTAGCACTATTTTTTCGGCAGAAATTTAAAAACATTTCTTCTTCAGCCATTAATGAATAAGTTATTAAAAACGTCAACTTTTAATGAGTCTAATTTTTACTGAAATTGCTTTAACTGACTTTTAAACTAAACCAAAAGTCTATCTTTTAACTGTAAACTATCGGGAAAATATCTGAGAAAGCACTTAAAATTTCGCTATTGAGCACAAATGACAGTAAACCTTCATTAATCGGAACTTCGTTCAGTCGGACTTCGCTTTTTCCGGACAGTCGTTTAGATGTGCATAATCTGCAAATGAAAGGCGAGTTAGAGCAATAATATAATTTTTGGGCTGTGTTTTGTATTTTTGTGATGCGTCGGCCATCTTGTCTAGTGGTCAGACTGGTCAGACTGTAGATGGAGAGGTCACGGGTTCGAATCCTGGCTCTGGCATGGAGGTACTTTTTCTCTCTCTCCTGTCCTTGTCCCTTCTTAGTGTGAATGTGTTGTGAATGGTTGCCTACCTTATAAATGGTTCCTTATGGCCTGTGTGTCTGAGCTAAATCGACTTCCACCTTAACCCGTTTATGCCCAAGTTTTTTTTAACAGTTTTTTTTTTTCAATTTTAATCTGCTTAAAACTCTTACATGGAATGGTTTACATACATTTTAGGCCTGAAATAATTCACCGTTGCCATATTTATTAAGTTATTTAACGTCCTGTTTATGGGATATTTTGCAGATATGAGAGCAAATACAACCTCACTTGACTTTACTTTTGCAAAGTAACATTACAGAAAGCATCTGTGATCAATTTTAAGCAAATAATTTTAAAATAGTTTAATTTTATGAAAAATAACTTCGCAAAAAAAACTTACTTTCTGTAGCTACCCATGCTGGATCGTTACTTGACTGATTTGTCTGAAAATAGCTGTCAATAAATAAACTCTGAAGTCCAAATATTGACTCTAACTGGTTTCTCAAGAAGAAGGACTATTTAACTTGTGAAAAACAGCTTTAGTAAAATGATATACCCATTACAATTTTTTGTATGCACTGACTAACAAGCGTCCCGAATTTTGGGCTACTGGGCATAATTGGGTTAATGTTGCTCTGAAAAAAAAGAGCGAAAGCCGTACCATTCTGCTTTAATCGGGTAGCGTTGACTATTCGGGCTCGAATAACCGAGTGGCATAAGAACAAGCATCACCATTTTTGTAATGCATCTCCGCAACTTTCTCTTACGCAGTTTTACGTTTTATTCTGTGAAGTCAAAATGCCATTTTCACTATGTACAGCAGTTTGCATATGTACCTTGCCTTTTGTAGATCATTGTTTAATCCTGATTTTCATAATTTTGGAAACCCGTATTTCCTATTAGTTCAGATTAATAATGTTGCACTCCTGTGCAGTGGAAAGTTAGAAAACCCAACTCCGTAGATCCGAAATTCCGGATAATCTAAACATTTGTGAAGTGGAGGCCAAAAATTCAATTTAAAAAATGAAAAATTAATAACTGTTTGATTTTTTTAATGACAGCTAAATTTAGCAAATGTTTGAACATAATGTAAATACAGCTCTGTACCATTTATATAAAATTAGATTCGTTTATCTTAATATCCTTAACGAACGGAACATGTTTGATAAGGACATTAGCCGTAGTGATCTCGCTCGTACAGCTTTATGCTGGCTGTACTGTTTGTGCATACTTACAACGATTTTCTTGCTACCATAATGTAGGTGACGTTTTAAGCACTAATTGGGGATAAAATTGCTTAGTGATTAACTTAAAACAAAGAATTTCAAATCAGTATTGAAAGTATAACAAGAGTTAATATAAGGTAATCCGGTAACTTTAAGTAATCCGAACAGGGCTCAGCCCCAATTAGTTGGGATTTCTGAGGCTCTAATGTATTTGTAAAAATGAGTTGTTTTTGTGGCTGGTTACTATGTTTTGAAAATAATTGATAATTTCAGTAAAAGGAACCTTAAGGTAAATCTAGAAAGATAACTTATTTCTTGAGACAAGAAACAGTTTATCAGGAAATGTTTTCTGTAATCTACCTCACTTTCATATCTTACTTGGTTCAAATCTGTATTAATTAAATCTTTTCCATTTATAAAATAAAATAATCAAACGTCATGCAGTATAGTCCCAGTTTTCCGCCATAAATAGGCCGGCTGAAAGGCGGATAAGCGAAATTGGCGAATATTAGGAAATTCCGTTTTAATGAAGAAATAAACAAAACTAAACAAACTTACGTATCTATTGACTCATTTTTCATGAGAAATTTAACGATATTGGGGAAATTCCCCCAATGATTTCAAACACATATTAGTAAGAATCACATATTTTCATTGACACGAGCAAGCTATTGGCAGACACGTATACTCACTGACGCCCTACAAGCTACCGATCTACTATTTTTCAACATGTTTTGCTGCATTAATTATTAATTAAATGAAAAATGTAACTGCCGCTGGTACGGCAGATAATCGAAACTCTACTGTATAATAGGGTGGGCCGAAAAAGACTTTTTTTTTCGATGATGGGTTTGCAAAAAATGTGAAATTGGGGAAGCGAAGTGCATATGAAAAATTTTAAATTTTTTGGTCAGTTTCTTGATCAGCCGCAAGTGCGTTGAAGTTAGGAAAAAATGCAGTTTTTTGAGATTTTAAAAAATTATTTTTTTTTTAATGTTTAGCATAACATCTAAAAATGCATTATGTGTGACAAACAATATAGTTATTTCAGATAAGTACAGCGAATACCGCCTTTTAATATTTTAATAAAATTTAATTTAAAACGTAGAAAAATATAGGAAATTGGCAAATCTTCTAGGCATTTGTGGAAAAGGAAGGAATTGTACCACGGACCTCAATTTTTTATGGAATTTCTATGCCCCCAATGGCACCTTTTCCGCCTTAGGGCCCTGCTCCACATCAGCGTAAAACGCGACCGAAACCGAAGGCAGAAACTGAAAATCCGGGTACTTTCCATAAGAACGCTATGTAATCCAGTTTACGCTTCTGCTTTATTTTTCTGCTTTACATCAATATGGAGCAGGGCCCTTACCCGTTATCGAAGATAGAAAAAAAAATAATAATTTGATAAAATAATTGGTAAGGTCTCGAAAAAACTGCACTTTTTCCAAACTTCAAGGGAATTGCGGCAGATCAAGAAATATCACCAAAAAATTTCAAATTTTTTATGTACACTTTGCTCCCCAATGGCACCTTTTCCGCAACACCCATCATCGAAGTAAAAAAAAAGTCTTTTTCATCCCACCCTACTATATTGTCGCCACCATGCTAAACTTACGAATGTGAAAATTGGCACTTTTTAGGAGAGTCAAAACACTGCGTATAACTTTTTAACACCTAAAGTGTTTCGTTATTTTCAATTTTTAAACTCTTATAGATATCTTTAAGCGTAAAACTATCGTTCGAAGGTATCATTTTAATTTTAATTATTTATAAAATTCGAACTTGAAAAACGAGCTTGAAAAACGTGAATTTTCACATTCGTTAGTTTAGCATGGTGAAGTCGAAAAATCACTAGTTTTCTGCTACGTGATTTTTGTACACATACTAACGGTTTTCCGACTTCAGCTTGAGAACCAAAAATGTCGGATGTGTCAGCTCCTCTCATACAATGTGGCCTTAAATCGGAGCGATGCGAAACGATGGACGTAACGATTTGTGACGTGGAAGAAAGAGTTAAGGCCCTCCATACGGAGCAGCCGGCTGAGCAGACGGCTTGCCGCTCGCAGTCTGTATTCTCTGTGAATAGTTTTTGTTGAGTAATCTATCATTAGGAATTAATAGATTCCCTTAATAGATTCTCGAGAGTTATTCCTGTCTCCCGCGTTCACATAGAAGTATCAATCGAATGTGGATAGATCCCGTATATAATGAATTTCGGAAATGGTGAAGTATCGGATATTACGAAGTTTATTTAATTTTCTTGCACTTATATTAAAACTATCTTACATGCTTGGGGAGAAAAAAGAATTCTACTTTAAAACACGTCAATTTTTTTTCTTGGAATGAGAAAGAGAAAATAATCTAAAACAAAAATCATAGCAGGATTTTGAAATATTGAAACTGTACACCATAATCAATTCTATCTTTTTCTTCTTTTTACTTCTTTGACCATGAGTGAGTCTAAATGATTGATTCACAAAATAAAGATCACTACAGAGAGATTTGAAAAAAAAAAAAATCAAGTCACCATCCGCAGCAAATAACTTCGCGTCAACATCTCTTTTCTCTTTATTACTTTCGAGTAAAAAAAAAGTACATTGTGATAAAACTTTTGCATCTCAATTTTTTTTTTCCTTAATATTTGAAAAATATTTTTCTTTATACTGTGATTGAACACAAATAAAATTGTGAAGTAACAATTTTTAGTACCTGCATCTTTTGTACACTTTTAACCGATTTAATTCTATAATCATAGTTAAAATTATCCCTTATGTTTTATTAAAGGTAATTTTTCCCAAGGTTAATAATTTCTTAAATGTAAAACCTACAAGAAATCTCTTTATTTAAAATTAATTGCTGAAAAAGGGTTAAGTAGAGAGTTTGAAATAAAATTTTAAGACCCTTTTCGGAGTTCATTCTATCAAGCTTCATGTAAAAAATACTTATAAAATTAAAAACTACTGGTTTTGAACGACAGGAAATTAAACTTTTTTAACCACCAAAGAAGTACTTAAATTAAATTTGAGTTTATATTACGTTGAACCAACATTTTTCTTTTGTGAATTGTAGGTAACGAAAATTAATCACACGAACTCTTTGATATCGAGACATAAAGAAAACACATGTACTTTTTTGCAAGCTCTAATTTTTGAATAAAACTAGAGATTCACAATAAGGTATCACAAGTATTTAGTGATGAGACAATCTATTTAAAAATACTTCATCATCCAGCAATGAAGAATAACAAATTCTTAGCAATGTGCCATTAGAATGTAGTTTATTATATTGTCTCTATACAATGTAAATTTTGTTATTGCAGCATCACATAATACCCTACATTAATTTCAGCACAGTTCAGCAATACTTTAACCCAATTATTATTTTTGAAACAAAAGCTCATATCACCAAAGACTTTCTTTTTCACAAATTTTGTGAAAGTGTTTTCACACGAATACTTTATGAACTTAGAAGTCAAACCGAAAAATATTTAACTTCCTGAAATAAAAAGCTTAACCGATTCTACAACTCTTTTCTAACTATAAAACATATTTTTTGAGAAATTAACCGTTGCGTGTATTGCTTTTTATATAAATGGTTCAATAAAAATACAGCTTAGCTTTTCTGGGTTCCCGTCAAGTAATGAGTTTCAAAATTCTTAAACATTTTTTTTTACAACAAGCAAAATCAAGCTCTTAATGGGACACGCAAATTTCACGTGTTACTAAGTTTAAGTCACTATTATGTTTAGAACAATATTTTTTCCTTCTGACAGTGTTGATGAACTACATGATTTCGGAGTAAATTAAGTATTGGGCAAAAATTGTTGGTACAAAAACGTAGAGAGTTATAGAGCAAAAGATTTTAAAAAATGATTAATGAAAGGAATTTGAAGTTCTTTTATTCTAGTGCGTTCATTTAGAGAGGTTTTACCTTATTTTCCATTAACCTGAGTAAAACATTGCGAATAAAATTCTAATACATGTTTTTTTTTCTCTTTCTCTGCCATGGAAGGGAACAATCACAAGATTTTTGTCGCTTGATCAAAAAAGTGCTTTAACAGGGCGTTTAAACGAAAAGCAAATCATGAATTTAAAAGATATTCTTAATGTATTGAAAGAGGCAAGAAAAAAGTAGACACATTACTTGCGATTGAATAGAACATAGGAGGAGAAATTTTGATCGCTGTTTCTATTTAAAAAGGAGAAAAAAAAGAGATAAGTCATAAAGCTTACATTGTATTACTTTCTCTAAAATAACGATGATATTGTATTACTTTTCAAACATCGTTGAAATATTTTTTAGAACTTCCATTACATTCGACGCAAAGAAGAGTTTTCGCAAGAAATTGCACTCAAATCGAAAGTATTTTTCAAAATATCTTGAAAGAGGAAATAATTTTGAAAAAAGAGACATTGAGAAAAATTTACTCTCAATGCAAAAAGAAACTTTTTATTGTACATAGCAAATTATCTATGTCAAATAAAAATATACCACTCATATATGAATAAAAGGAAAGTTTATATAATTTTAATATGTATGTTTTTTAACAAAGGTTATGCAGCCTGAGCTCTAGGGACAAACCTAAACTGTTATACAAATACAAACAAATGGACTGTACTCGAGGAAAGCGGAAATAAAACGGAATGCGTAACTCATGGATGCGAGTTAAAGGTTACACTTTCTAAACTAATAAATATTTATAAACTTGTAGTTAAGATGAGACTAAACTTTCAACATGAAAAGTAAAAAAAAGAGTGAGCTCAAGGTACATCACGAAATAAGTTTTGAGCCAGTTTCCACCCAGCGTAAAGTTCAGCGATCAGAAGACCTTCTCCCCCCCCCCCCCGTTCTGTTGAGGGGGTTACTTAATTTGTCAGCTTATCATCTCAAATTATTCAATCACAGTTTCAATTTTAGAGTTAAAATGAAAGAAAACTATGCTTCACTTTTACTGATTCAAATGCATCAAATTTTACGTATTTATTGCTGTAGCATAATATAGTGCGTTTCGAAATGATAGGTCCACCATTAAAAACGAAAGTTATGCAGGTAAAAAAGGTTGTATTGTGTACAAAGTACTATTTTATAAACTACATTACTTCATTCAATGTAAAATAGCTCATAAATAATTTACAAATAATAGAAATAATGAGGGAAACTAAAATTAGATGAAACAGCTGTTTCAAAAAGATAGGTCCACTGAACCAAGCATCAAATAAATGTTGAATAAATAAGAAATTTATCTGGTGTTTTTTCTGAATAAGCTCATAAATCCTATTTGGCATGGTTTGTACAAGTTTTTGCAAACAATTTGTCCCGATTTTTGACCATTCGGAGGAAATAGCCCTTTTTAAGTCTGCAGTACTGTTGTACTGTCTTCCGCCTGCATACACTGCTCTTGCGAGTATACCCCACATGTTTTCTACTGGATTCAGATCGGGGCTGCAAGGTGGTCAATCGATAATATGTATAACATTACCCAGAAACCATTCAAAAGTGGACTTTGCAGAGTGCAGAGGAGCATTGTCCGGTTGGAGCACGAAGAATGGGCCCCCAATGGGTTCTGATTGTGGAAGAAAATATTGTTCAAACAACTTGTTACAGCCAGCAGCATTCAAACGATTGTTTACAAATGCTATATCAGTTTTTCCTGTCCCTCTGAATCGGGTACACACCATAACGGAACTACCATCAGCTTGCCTCTTCGAGAATATCTGTCTATCGTCACGCATATCGTGCCAGTAATAATGCCAACCATCTGAACCATCCAGGTTGAATTCCTTTTTATCACTGAATATCACACGATGCCTATTTTGTTTCCAGGACATCACTTCCTGCGCGAATTTCAATCTCTTTTCTTTGTGCTTTTTTGTCAATTTCGGAGCCGCTTTCCTTTTCCCGTAAACTAAATTTCCGAACTTCTTTACCGCTCCGTGGACTGTAGATTTTGATATTGAAGGGTTTAGTTGCTTGGCCAAAGTGGATATGCTCATTGTTTCTGGATTTTAGGTCCCTTACGATAGTGCTTCGTTGTCGGGGTGTCACTTTTGATGGTCGGCCAGATGATTTTTTACTGCTATAAGCATTTCTAAATAGCAAAAAATTGTTTGTAACACTTTGTGATCTGTTTAAAAGCTTACTTATTTCTCTATTCGATTTTCCAGACTGTTTTAAATGCATCAATTTTCCCCTGCTCAACCAGCGAAAGACTGCAACGACAACCCGTTTTGTTTGACTACAAAGTGCTGTTCAAATCTGTTTAAATACCTCCACAGCAGCAAGCATAATCCCGTAAAACAATGATACTTATCAAATTTTTGGAAATAAACGTGGTTGGGGCAAAATTTCTGAAGACGGACCTATCTTTTTGAAACGGTCTGAAAATGAAAATTTGAATCAAATAAGAAGAAATGATTTATTTTTCAGAAATTTCATCAAACATAGTTATAACAAGTACAGATATATAATCACTATCAAAAAAAGTGATTCTTATTCTCAATTAAGAGTCGAAATTTTGAAAAATAAGGGTGGACCTATCATTTCGAGACGCACTGTAAATCAGCGGACTTGTTTCTAACCGACCTCTTATGAAATCAACAAAGTTAATATTTTGACCGCTGCTCCTGCTCTCTGAAGATTAAGCTACACACTACCCATGTTTCTTCTTTTTATACGTTTCAAATGTTTCTTAAAATTTTCAAAAGTTTTTAAAATTAAAATGTTTATTCCAATTTGCACATTTTCAACACATAGAGAGCTAATTTATTTTACTTCCATACATATAGATATATATATTAGGGATGCACCGATAATCAAATTGACCAATTACCGATTAATTGGTGGTTGATAATCAGCCCTAGCCGATTGATAATCATGATGATTATTTTTAATGCTTTTAGTTTCAAGATCACTGTCTTTTTTTTTTTTTTTTTTGCCTTTCACAATTTTGATTTTAGGAATAGTTACTTATGTATTTTTCAAAGCCGATTTATTTTTCTCAATTTTTCCAAAACACTTTCAAAACTTCGCCCAATTTCTCTGACCAAATGTTCACATTATTGCTGATTAAGTTTGATTGCGTTAACTAGACATGCAACAAAAATAAGGAGAGACTGGTACGCATTTTAATTTGGGAGAACTTGTAATTTAAATTTATTTTTTGAAGTAGTCATTTAATTTAAGATTTTTTTTTCTTTGTAAAAACTAAAGGATATTTTACAGCACAATTCAAAACAAGAAAAGTATCGACACCCGAAATAGATTGCAACATCGTATATATGCGTGCGTATTTATTCAAAAAAAAAATGCATAAACTGAGAGTATTGTTTTTTAAATTTCGTTTTTGAATTATTTGTTTCATTTTTATTCTCTAAACCAGTGGTTCTCAACGGGGGTGATACCGCCCCCCGGTGGGCGGTGGGACGATGTTGAGGGGCGGTGAACGTGTTTTGGGCGGTAGGGGGGCGGTGGACATATTTTGGGCGGTAAGGGGGCGGTGGATACATTTTGAAATTTGCTTGAGAGGACATGTTTTGGGCGAGAATTTTTGGAGGTGGGTCCCCACTTTCATAACGTATAACTATCTAAAATAGCCTAAAGTGCTTTGTGTTTTATTGGTGTCAATTAAAAAATTGTTGAAGAAGAGTTCTAAATTCCTGACCCTTCTCTGCTCACCTATCTTAGATAGCCGAAAAATAGCTATCGCTTAAACGCTTACGCTTAAATTGCGTTTTGAAAACTTCACTTTTGAAAAATTTCCGAGCGTAAGATCCAGAACCATCCACTTATTTTTCTCTAACATGACCACACATAGCTAAAAATATTGTTTTTGACATTACTGTCGCAGAGCTATAGAAATCTTCATTCCAAAAGACAGTAATGATTTTGTTTTAAATGATTACTGGAGGGAATCTTGAACTTCCCGCCTACTGTTTTCCCCATCATGACAAAACAGATCCTAGAATTGCGTTTTAAGGAAGTCGGTTTCTACAAATTTCTGGAAGAGAGTCACCAGACTTGAGCGACTTTTTGTGTTGTTACAGCGTCGCGCTAACAACATCAAAAGTAGTTAACAATTGAAGGGCTTGGGAGATGAAGAGGTTAAGTGACAAAGCAGAAATTATGAGTAATTAAAGTTCAAAGTTATATTGTAGTACTTGTTGCAGATTTTTTGTTTTCTGGTTTTGTTATTAGAGTGCGCAGAAAGGTTGGTCTATTGACATCTACTGTTTGATGTACCAAGGTTTTTTTAACTGTAACTTAGCCCCTTCATCCTCCAAGCCCTTCAATTGCGTTTTTCAGAGTGCACTGTGAAGAAATTTCCGGAGAGAACTCCCGAACCTATACCCTTCCCTCCACATCAACAAATATAATTTACAATTAGGTTTTTAAGACTTCAATTTCAGAGGACAACGGAAGGAGCTGTGACACCCTAATATGACCAAAATTAGCCTTTAAATAACTTTCAAGTTTGGAAAATTTTCATGAGAGACCTTTTTCTCCTTTGTTAATGTTACCAAAACTTGCCTAAAATTACGTCTATTTTTCAATTTTAAATACTTCATGGAGGTGGAGTCTGAATCTTACTCTTAACGCCACGAAACCTAAGATTAAAGGAGCTGTATTTTTAAGACTTTGTTGTCAAAACAATTGCTGTCTTTACTAGAGGCCGCCAAAGGCATATACTATAATTGTGTTGTTAGGACTCATAACTTTTAGCATCTTATCTTACCTTCAAAGCCATAAATGACTCAAAAGAATTTCTTTGAATTCAACTTATGTTGTACATTGGAAATTTGACTTAGTTCATTTCTCCCCATCCAATTAAAACTTGATTTATAATCTTTAAAAATGACATGTACGGGCGGTAGTTTCAAGTCCTTGTCCCACCTGGGAAAAATGGAAGGTCCGGCTTTGTTACTGCGGCCCATTCGCACTAAAATGCTATATCCGTATGTAATACTAATACATGAGGGATGCGTATTGCATGGCTGCAAGTAAATAAGAACTACACGGTTTTGGATTGGACTGTTAGGGTAACTATTTGAATGCAGTGTATTTTTAGAGGAAAAAATTAAAACGCTTTAAAAAAAAAATCTTACGATTCAAAAGTTTTTTTACACCATAGTCATATTTCAACCATCTGTTAGGGAAAAATTATCGAGTTAAACAGTTCAAGAAAACTGCTTTTCCTCCTCCCTCTCTTCCGTTTCACACCTGTCCGCAAAGGGGGCGTTGAAAATATTTTCATTCCTAAAGGGGACGGTAGCTGCGAAAAGGTTGAGAACCACTGCTCTAAACTTTCATAACGTTTGCGGAAAATTATTTATTTTTTGTTTGTAAAATTGTTGATCGCAGTTTCTTGCTCAAGACCTACTGAAAGTAATTTTGTCTAAAACACATTTCTCCGCCGGTTAGTTGGCAAAATTAGGCTGAGTATAAATAAAATGAAATACTTATGTTTTCACGTTATAATAAAAAATCCTGTAATTTAATTATTCCTAACAGTGTATTGCGAATATCAGCTGTGAGGTTTATCTTTCAATATTTTATTCAGTTTTACGCACTTTCTGTACTATTTGTTCTGTTTTTACTCTGTACATTTTTTCATACTAAATATTATAGTTTAATGTTTACAGGAAATTATATTTATTTACTGTCAACAAATTTAGTCATCAAGGTTTCTTAGTGAGGGTAAAATTCAAAAAATTAAAAATATTTTTTCGGCCGATTCATCGGTTACATTTTGCCGATTATACGTAATCGGCAAAGTGGCCGATTATGGCCGATTAATCGGTACATCCCTAATAAATTATATTTTTTAAATTAGGCAATAAATAAAATTTAGGTAATACTTCCACACATTCAATTTTCCATTGCATGCATGCAATTGTGTATTACTGTGCTTCATTAATTTACTTAATTTAGCTGAGTTAATTTAATCTGTCAATCAGTTCTTCCATAATTTTGTAATTAAAGTGGACAATGATTGTTTTCTACACCTACCGTACTTAAAAACATTACTATATGCCTCCTCACACAAACCACGATTAGTGAAGGCCGAAAGTTAATAATAGAAAATGGAGACGACTATATAACAGAAATACGCATTTTGCTTGATGAAGCGGACGAAGCAGAGGCTACCATAGCCAGCCACCAAGCATCCTCCCAAAATGTTAATGACTGTGATAACTGCTAGCCAACGAAGAGCGATTTAGCATTTTTTTTTTCTTTTCATCGAAATTGCACTTGGATGATGTGCTGAACCTTCATCGGTAATTATTGCACTTTAACGTCCTGATAAGACGCCGTTAAGCAGTTTCACAATAAACTGAGATATTATTCCCGCTGATGAGCTTACGGGATTTAAAATTAAAAGACTCAAAGCGTCGTTGCAAATGACCAAATATGGATATTGGATATTTATTTATGCTTAATACTTCAAAGGAGAAAAATTGCTTATTTACAACTCAAGGTACTTAATTACAGTGACAGAAATTAGCTCTCAATGACTGGTTTTTAAGATGGATCTGGGCACAACATTACTAAAAAGTCATTTTAAAGTTTAATTCCCCACGTTAGAATTAAATCAATTCAATTATTAATAATGAATTAACTTGCATAAGCATATTTCAGTATGTAAAGCAGAAAGCTTAATCTAAAAATTAGTTTTTCTACACTGCAAAAAATAAACTGTTGTTTTTACAGCATAATACTGGCAGCCGAGGTTCCAATTTAAAACTGTAAATTGCACAGTAATAAATTTCCTCTCGCTGCTGTATTAATTCATGAGTAATGAATACTTGAATAATTCTGCATTGATTAGTCGTACACATCAATGATTTTGTTTGAAAATTTTTTGGAGACTTCAGGTTGCTATTCTATCAATTAGCAACATTTATTTACCAAGCATAACTAAATTAGTTTTGAAAACCCAATGTTTAAATGTACTTAAATCACGCCTCATGTTGTAAGGAATCTACTGCCAGAAGTAAGGAATCCACTGTACTTAAGAAAGATGTTTACTTTCTAATGAATTCAACTGGGCCCAATTACTAAAAAGGGTCTGGGGAACGGGGCCCCCTCTGTTAAGGGGCCTCCAAATGGTTACAATTGTTTAATCAATGGATAAAATCGCTAGGTTTGACTACAAGAGGGTTCTGAATATGGGTTTAGTTTTAGGCCTGATACCTTAATTGGACCCCGGAATTCCAATGCATTATGATCTAAATCAGAGGTTGTCAACTATGTGAACCGCAGTCCAGGTTCGAATCGCAGAAGGTCAAAAACTGGATTGCCAAAAATTTTTTCAAAGTATAAACTATTCCAATACATTATTTGAAAAATATTTTTCTGCAGATTAGCAATGCCTTTGAAGAAAAAAAAAACAGCACAGGGGGCAAATAATTGAACTTTTCGGTTAACTGAAAAAAATTACTCCCTTCTTGAAAAGTTAGAGTTCCTAACAAACGAAGCATTAATAATTTAAATTATAGTTTAAAAATACCAAAATCAACGCTTTTAAAGTTAATCAAACTATACTTTAACTTCGCTTAACTGGAAATCTGAAGTCGTTCTGAGAAATTTTTGAAAGATAAAAGTCACGTTCTTTACGAATATAAAAGCAGTACACTTATAACTATCCTTAATACTAAAGGTTAAACTATATTTCATGATACTCTAATTGATTTCCCTCCGATTTTCACAAAACTATTGAATATCCGCTAAGTTTACATGCACTTATAATACATCAACATGTAATATAGTTTAGTATGAATACTAGTGTTAAATATATCACTTTAATATTTGCAAAAAACATGAATTTTATCTTTTATTCTGTGTTACATACAAACAAACAAACCCACATGTGAAACTAATAAAAGCGTATTAAAAAGAGCTCACTATTGTGTTGCAAAGAAGTGGGATATTAATGTACGAACTGATGCGAAAAGTATTTTTTTATTCAATCGCAAGCTGAAGATTTTTGCAAAAGACATCGCAAATAAAACATTTCTTCACTTTCCAGTAATTTTTTAGCATCAAAAAAATTCTGAAACAGACATTACAGTGTTTTCCAATTTCATGTCAAATCTGTAAAAGGAATTTGCTGCAAGATTCACAGAATACGCACAGATATAGAAGTTGTTGGGGGGAAAAATATCGTTCCCGCATTTCACATCACATTTACTCCAAATGGAGATCGTAAACTTGCAGGTGCACACATTTTCTTGCAAATACATCAAATCAAAACCGCCAAAGAGTTTAGAAGGAAACATTCCCATAAAAATATGAAATTGCGGAGAACTAGCAATTTAACTGGCTGTCATACTTGGCTCCACAAATGTTTGAAATTTTGTTTTCAGAAATGAATTGTTTGAAAAACAAAAATCGCTCAAGATTAATGACCGTCCATCTTGAAGACACTTAACATGTTTGTTTTCTGTTTAAGATTAACTTGAAAGGACTAACTGAAAAACACAAATATAATTTCTCTCAATGATTTGTTAATAAAAATATGATTAGCTCCTGCATTTCATATTGTTTTGTGAGTTGAAATTAAAATAAAATTAGTAAGGAATATAAGGAGATTCTAGATCCCCCCACAAATTCTTGCCGACCCCTGAACTAGATTATTGTTTTATTCTATTACTGATGGTAGAAGAGTATTTAAAAATGAGGCGTGTTTTGAGAGGTTGCGAACCTTCTGGATTTTCAAACTAATTTAGTAGTGATTTAAAGAGGCAAGCAAGTGTTGAAACTTAACTTTAACTGCCGCTGTCAGAGCTTGTTTAAAAGAATCTGCCAGGCATTCAGAGTTGGCTTTGATGTTTCTGTTCTGCTCTGATATGCGTATTGTCCGTTTCTGTCTGTATGCTTATGTGTAGTTCAATAAAGTGTTCATTATATGCTAGAATTTGAATATGTTTCTGACCGGTAGGAATTTTGAGCGAACTTTATTTAGGGATTTAACAGCAAGGAATGCTTGGTAAGCAAATGTTGTTGATGTATAGCACAGCACTCAGGAGCGTCCAGATGAGAGTTCACAGTGCATTGTAAAAAATAGATGTTGTTTTTACAGCATAATACAGTTAATTTCGTAGTAACAAACAGTAAAAAATTCTTATTTTTGCAGTAATAAACTAAAATTACTAATTTACAGTAATAAACTGTAAAATTGCTACTTTACAGAAATAAACTGTAAAATTGCTACTTTACAGAAATAAAGTGTAAACTTGCTAATTTTACAGTTTATTACTGTGCATCTTACAGTTTTAAACTGGAACCGCCGCTTCCAGTATTATACTGTTGTTTTTACAGTATAATACAGCTAGTTTTGTGGTAATAAACTGTAAAATTGCTGGTTATATTTGCTGAAATTATATTTGTGTCTTTTACAATAATACACTGTAAAATTTCTAGTTTTACCGTTTATTACCGTGCATTTTAGTTTCAAACTGGAGCTTCTGCTGCCAGTATTATACTGTAAAAACAACGGTTTATTTTTTGCAGTGTGACCTCCAAAAATGTCCTTATTCTGCAAATTTTGTGGGACGATTTAGCAAATTTCAAGACTTTATGGCAATATTGCAATTTTTAAATATCTTAATCTCCCTTTTCATTAGATGTACGTAAATGTGCCTATCCTTATTTTATCACTCGGTTAAATTTGGAATTAAATTCAGCAAATTAAGAATTTCCCATTTTCCAAAAATTTAATTTTGGTACTTCCCGGATAACGCCATGAAACCTTCAAATGTAGAAACTAATCTGAGAATGAATTTTCAACCTAAATGCAGTGTCTAATTTCGAACTGAGGGAGTAGTAATTTACTATTACTCTATTAAAAAAGCGTTTTATGATGCTTTGCTAATAATTATACCGTATAATCTTAAATTTATCGTATCATAATATCCCTAAGTTAAACAAACATCCAAATATGCTCGTGTACATACTCTTCTTTATTTTTACATTCCACTAAATGTGAAAATGCAGTCGAAATTCGCTAAACTATTTAGATTTCCCGAAACGTGTTTGAGATTTATGCCATCTCCAAAAGTAATTACATTTATGCCTGGAATACCACACTCACTGAAATTGAATTGTTCCTTTGCGCTCAGAACCGTTCTATGTAGTGTTGCCTATTTCTACGTCGTTCTGAGAGTATCAGTAATATCGGGACAAATGACTTCTGAAAAGCAATTGCTAGAAAATGTTACATTTTTTTTATCGGCTAAAGTTTTGGAAAAGCAAAGAGGAAATATTTTATAGCATTTGACATTACGGATGATTCAAACTTCTTAGAAAATAAAAAAAAAGGATGTAAAGAAAGAAATATTACCCATCTAAGATGGAAAATCTTCTTTATACATTTATAAACTAGAAAATGTTCCTTTAAGGTTTATTTGCTAAAAAATACTTTTAGTTGTAGATCTGAGTAAACAGTGTGTTTTTCATAAATCAGAAGACCTGAGTTTTAATATTAGTGTTGGTATATTTATCGTGTATCATTTAGAACATTACATCTAGCATGTAATAAAATAATGATTAACGAAAGGAATTACTTTTGGGCGAAATGCATTGCTTTCAAACATTTTTTCAAATAAAAAAAGAAAGTAAGGAACGAAATTTTATTCATCTATAGCAAAAAATCGCTCATTTTAATTTATCAGCTTAAAACGAAGTTTCATGTGAAATTCATTTATTAAAAGCATTTTGTGTTCTAAATCTAAATAAACGTTTTTTTTTTCTCCATTGATTAGAAAATATAAGTTTTTATATAACTATGTATATATTTATTGTGTATCATTAAAAATTTTTACATCAAGGATGCAATAAAAAAATGAGTAATTACATAAATTACGTTTGGGCAAAATGCATAGCTTTAAATAAGTTCTATACCCTAGAACCAGAACGATTCAAGTCCAAAAATGGTAATTTTCACTTTATTACTGAATTGTTTATAGAACCTTATTCCGCATCGACCTGTGAGAAAATTATTCTATAAAATAAATTCCTTACATTTATTTAGCAGCATCAAAAGAATGCGAGTCCCAACCTTTGTACGCATCCGACAATCGTTTTCACCCTCTCTTGAAAAGTCAGGAAGATGGACTTACATTAATAATGTGCCTGAGGTACAAAATATTCCTAAGCTTTACTTATTTTCCTTAAATGTTTCTCGTTCTAGTAATTTTATTAAGTGCTCAAAACTTTTAACTGCAATCACGAAAGAGGTAATCTTAGTATTAAAGGGAGTAGCTTAAAAATTCAACGATAATTATTTGAAATTTAATTAATAAATAAGTAGAATAATTTTGCGAATTATTTGACGTGTGTGTATATTTACATGAAGAGGTGTAATAAATCAAGAGTAATTGAAGAAAGTACTTTTGACCGAAAAAAATTGCTTTGGACAAATTACACAAAGCTTTGCCAATTTTCCTTTTATATTTCTCAACCTAATAAGACGTATTTTCCAAGCAGAAAATGTATGCCTCAAAGCACTTTAAAGTTTTAATCAGCACAACTTTCAAACTTACAAAATCAAAAAATATGTAGCTCTTGCATGCTCTAAAATTCACGATATGGTCTAAAAACTTTGTTGTGCATTCTGAAAAATAAAGTATTCGTCTCACTTAGTATGAGAAAATAAACATCGAAATCTAAATATTTGTCGCAGTCATCTGGCAAAACGCCATATTTGTTTCACTTCTCATTTTTCTGCATTATGCCAATAACTGCGGCAAAATAGTAACAATCACTTAGCAGGAAAAAACAAATCAAACTCAATATTTTTTTTTTTTTTTTAACTTGAAGAAAATTAGTCTTTTAAAGTATTATTGATTGAATAAAATATTGATTATCTCTTCTTTCCATTTCACTTTAAGGGCAGTAGCGAGTTTAAGGGGAGGGTGTGGAGCTCTGCCCATTGAAAAAGGATAAAAATAATTAACTTTTTGGTTTATTTCTTCATAATATAACTTTCGTAAACATTTTTAAACTATTTTTTTAAAGCACACTCAAAGTATATTTGAACAAAATTACTTTGGTTTGCTATGGGAGTAATATTGTAGCGAGCCATCTCAGTCTAAAACAGGGGTGGCCAACCTTTTTAGGGAGAGTGCCACTATCTGGAGAGAAAAAGCTCAGCGTGCCACTTTCCAACAAACTGGAACTTTTAAAGTTAAAAATAGATTATTTGTAGGCTGACTATATGTAATTGTTATTCAAATAAAATATTTTTTTCGTTTAAATCTGAGTAATTGAAATTAAAATGATAATAAAGATAGAAGTTCGAACTTAAGAGTTATCGTTAATAAACACTTTTATAGGTTCTGTCAGTTGGGATATGCTTAAAATAGAAACAAACATGAAACATTTTATTCTAAAAACTAAACAGTCTGTAAAAAAATATTTGTTTAGAAACATATTTTGAAACAAATCTACAACAGCACCAGACGGCTTAAAGTGTCGAAATGTGAAAAAAAATTTTGTTGGTACAAATTTCCGAATTTCTATATAACGCGGATGACTCTCTTGAAGTAAGCTCTTATATCTAATTGTCGATGCAAACATCAGTAATTCCGATTTGGATTTCAGGAGGGTAACAAATAGTTTCTGTCAAAGAAATAGACAAATAATTTGAAAAGACCAGCATTTTTTTATCGTCTTGAAAATCAAACCTAACACTGAATGAATACTTAAAATAAATGTAAAATTTTCTCCATATATCATTGGAAAATTATTAAATTGGGGTTACTACTTTCAGTATTAATTTTTAATTTTTCATTCTTTTTTCTCCAAAGTAGAGAGAAAGAAACTAAAGTTTCATGATAAAAAAAAACGTAGATATTCTTTTCTGGTTTAGGAAACTTTTTCTGTACTATCTTAAACTTAAATTATTTAAACGCCAGATAAAAAAGAATGAAATAGCTAAATTCAATTGCTAATCTTCAGTCCTAAGTTACAAGACTCATTGCTTTCCTTTCAGATATTAAAAAAAAACACACTCCCTAACATTCTAAATTCTTATGACTATTTTTTCTTTGGATAGCTATTGCACGCATTTCAATGAAGGAGTAACTTGCCATACTCTTCTCTTTCTCCTGGGAAAAGTTCACAAAATATTCAGAGCTCTATTTCGTATTTTGTTAATACAGTGAACTTTACAGGGTCACCAACAGAGGAAAAGTCTCATTCCTTGGCATAAGGAGTTAGTGATAGATAATTCAATGGCACTTTTGAAGTTTTTTTCACAAAAAATTTTCAAGTAATGTAACAAAAACGATCTTAGGGTCTTCATTTGTGCAACCATACCGAATTTTGCTCAATCTGGTTTCTTAGTTACAGAGTTAACTTTTTTTTCTTAATTTCATCACCCGTAGCTGAAAATATTGCAGATCAAGAATCCATTCTTCAGCATAGAAAGTTTCATTCATGATACGAACAAATATGCTTTATAAAGCATTGTCTGTAGTGTCACAAATTTCGTTGGATGTCCGAAGCTAACGTAATTTGTGCCGTATTTTGCAATATTGTAGTTCACACAATTTGTAAGCCAGCTTCCTGACAGTTTAATCGTCATTTTATCATTATATTTATCAGTGTAAAGGTTTCAGTTTTTGGCAATGTTTTTTAGATCGATATTTTCCCCTTAATTTTAGATTTTTTTCAAAAAGTCTTCGCGTGCCACTGTTACTGCTCTGCCGTGCCACATTGTGGCACGCGTGTCGCGGGTTGGCCAGAACTGGTCTAAAAGAATACATAAAAGTAACGAATTCCGAATTATGGGGTAACATATAATGTAACAATTTGTTTATTAATTCTTCTTTTAATAGAAAAAAGTTATTTTTCTGTTTTGATAATCTCTTGCTTTAATCATTATGACAAAATGCTTCTAAGTAATACCAGACATTATCATAGCATTTTTGTGTATTTTGTAAGGTTTAGTACTGATTTGACCCTTTATACCCTGAATTAATTTGACAATGTATTTCATTTATTTATTTACTTGTTTTATTACTTGAAAATACATCAAAAACATATTTACAGAGTATAAAAATTTTGACAAGCACTTGGGTTTAAGGTACCCTACGCCTTAGTACCCCTAAGAAAACCAGCAGTTGGCCTCACGGCAAAGTACGAAGAATGGTACTTTCAAGCAAAAACATGATTCCAGACATTTAGGATTCATAATACTAAATTAATGTAAGCGGTACTTCGGAGTACCGTCCAATCATAAAAAGTCAAAATGTTAAAAAAGATATTTTATCTCAGTATTCGAAGAAGTTAATTAGTACGTAACATTTCTTTACTTTTAAGTAGAGATTGTTTGACTTTAAGTGCTGTTTAAAATTGTTTAAACAAGAACTTTTTTTTCACAAAAAATAAATGGGAAAGGAGCACTTTTCACTTTTTTTGGGCCCCTGCCAAAAATTATTTCTATATCCGGACCTGTGTAGGGACTGTCCCTAAACAATGTCATACTTTTCTAAGATTCCCCCCCCTCCTTCCCTTGGTGACATGTCACGCTGTGTTTTTCATACACATATTCTTATTGAAAAACATACGATGTCACAATTCTTGTTACGCTTTCTCCTCCTTGTCACAACTTCATGACCGCTCTTCCTACCTTAAAGCAGGACATCATTTCTAGACAGCATCTATGGGCATATCTTTTTAAACATGTTTAATAAAGTTTACTTAATTATCTCCCAGATAGCTGTTAATTAAATGTAAAATATAATACTACTTAACTATGCACACGGTTCTGAAATAAATAGCAAACTCAGAACACTTTTTTTTTTGATTAAAGCTAAAACAACTCGTTAAATTTACTCTATTTTAGATTCCAGGGAAAAAAGTGGTAGATAAAGTTTACTAACTTAATTTATTTAAACACAGCTTATGAAGCAAAGATAGTTAATTCCTAAAACCTTAAATTAGTCGCAAAAAATCTTGGTATTTTTATTTTCAGCCTCATTTACTTTATTCTAAATGCCTCTTAAAACTTGCCATGAGTTTGTGAAAGATAACATTTCATTTTCTTTCTAAAACGTTTCTTTGGGGAAAATTGTTCTTTAATCACCAGCTCGAGTTCTCTTTATTATTCTAAATGTAGCTCTTACAAACCTGCTATTTGTTCAGAGATTGTTGTTTACAAGACGATGCAAAATATAAAAGCTCTAAAAAAATTATTTTATGTGGAATCTGAAATTCAAGCCTTTTGTTTTTGAGTCTGTTTGACATTAGTTCTGTAACTAAACAAGATTGTATAGAAAAATTAAGATAACATGCATTTCTTTGAAATTTCCGAGAATGCAAATCGGATTAAGTGCAAAATTTATTCAGTTTTAGAATTAAAAGTTAAACAAAGTAAAAAGTTAACGATGAATTTTCGAAGTTCATTAATTATCGAAAAAGTATTGAAAAAAGACTCCTTGGTCTTAACATTTCGTAGAAACAAAACTTATAAGGAAAGTTGTAGTTTTGAAGACACTTTTTCGGAATAATTGGGAAGGAAAGAAGGAATTTAAAAAGCTTATAAAGCTATAAAAACCTGTATATTTAATGAGCACACCAAAGAAACGAATTAATAAGTCTTAAACTAGCTACTTCTAAGTTTGCACTGAAAACATAACTTGCTCGGTCCATTTGCACGGATGTGCCATTTTTACTTGTTCCTGCAAATTCGTGAGTAATTATATTATTTCGATAGGATCGAACCCCGAACCATGAACTTACCGCCTATAGAGAGCTCTCAAAGCAGGCGCGTTTTACCACTCTGCCGTTATGGCACATCTTGTTTTCTTTCATACGACTTAAAGAGCTCTGCGCCGATGTTTATCTTAAGAGCTTTGAATAATACCCAGTAATTTTAACATTTAGTGGAACTTTGTAACTACGTAAAAGTTTCCTCCAACTATAAGGGTTTTCTAAAAATCGGAAGTCTACTCCAGAAGTTGTGTAAAGTTTCGCCCACCAACAATGGTAACCTTACACAATGTTTTTGCAGTGAAGCAACGGTGAATAATTTTGATAGCTATAATTTAAAAATCGTTTGTCTGACAAAAAGCGCGAATGAATGCTTTTAAACTCATTTTCAGTTTATAAAATAAATGAGAAACAAGTACAGCAGTTTCTTAATCTTTTCAGAAATAGAAAAAAAAATGCTAAACACTTTATAAAACTCAGAGAATAAGAGAGGTATTATACTTCTCTTATATATATAAGTAAACCTATATATAAGTATACCTATATATAAAGTATACCTATATATAAAGTATACCTATGTATACCTACTTCTAAGTATACCTCAGGTATATGTTCAATTTCCATTAGTTACAGCACATATGCTGTTATTAGCCAAATTGATCCTTTGATTCCATTCAAAATTTATGGCCGCAATTTAAATTTTGTCAACCCTTAGAGTATTGGAAGCGAGCCTTTTGAGAATATTGGTTTCACACCAATAATAATGTCGATTATAACATAATTGAAGGGCTTGGGAGATGAAGGGGTTATGTCACAAAACAGAAGTTACGAGTAATTAAAGTTTTAAGTTTTATTGATGCAGTTGTTACAGCTTTTTAGTTTTCTGGTTTTGTCGTTATTGTTCGTATAAAATTGGTCTAATGAAATCTGCTTTTTGATGCACCAAGTTTTATTTGCTTACCTGTATCCATTGCTTACCATTGTCCGGAGTGTTCATTTTTTTTAAATGTAACATAGCCCCTTCATCTTCCGAACAATTCAGTTGTGTTCCATTTCTACCAAGCGATTAAGATATTGGGAAAATAGTTCTGCCGTCATAATTTAAAAGATCTTAAATCCAAATTTTGCTGCAATTCATTTTTACAAATTTTTTGTTGTTTGTTGAAAGTTCTAGTTATCAAAGAAATTTAAAAATTTTGCTCCTGCAGGGCTCTACTTATGAGCTAAAATATTTTTTTTTTAATATATATAAATGCATTTATAAAGGTTTAAATTGTATGCCTTCTTGTTTTTCCCAAATTTTTTCCCCCTTGAAGATAGGGCCTTCTTTCTTATGGCGGCAGAGTTGTCCTGAAAGTTTGCTTCTCTGTATTAGTATAGTGATTGCGGCAAAACTGGATGTTAGATATTGAGAAAATTGGGAAAAAAAGAAAGAATAAGCCGAAGTTTTTACAACAAGATGTCAGATAACAGTGGAGTATGACTTACACGAGGGATAAGGGTATGTATATGACTTTTAATATGCATTAACAATTTATTTAGACACTCGTAAATATCCCTCAAAAACTGTCTTAAACCATTCCCTTATTACATAGTACCGCTTCCCACATATATACTGTACTATAATTTTTTAAGTGCGATATTCAACTTGAAATACTGTTACGATGTACCAAATCAATGATCAATCGGAGCAAAAGAAACCAAGTGCATTATTGTGTGTACAGTGTAATAAAAATGTATGCAATAAACCCCCAGCACAGCAGCTAGAGTACTAATTGTGACTAAAATGTGAAGATGGTGATGATTGATGCTGTGCATCTGATCAAATGGTTTTCAGTGTTCTCCTGCATATTGAGGATCTTCACTTTTTCTTTAATTGTAAGAAACTTTTTCTTCCTTCTTGCAGAGATTAAGCAACGCAATAAGGTGTCACTCTAACTTTTAGAATGAAAAAATGAATGTAAAAATGGAGAGGTTATTTGTATTCACTAACAAAACAATGTCTAGGTCAGGTGTGAGAATCGGTGATGTTAAACGGCCATTCCACGAAAAAGCCGCCATCTTGTGCCATGCGTAAGGTTCGTGTTATTCCAATGAAAAGTAGTGATTTAAAATGGCAATGAACGAAATTTTGTTGATAAAGAAATCACATATCAGTGCGAGAAATTTTAGGCAAGAAACTTTGTTCATTACCTTTCAAAATGACTTCTTTTTAATTAAATATAGGAGCGTCGTGTGCGGGACAAGATGGCGGCATTTTCGTGGAATGGCCCTATAAAGATGAAAGTCCATTCAGGAATTCAATAGTTAATAGATAATAACGAAGCCAAAATTCTTGCGACCAGCGATTCTCTTCTGAAAACTTTCTATTAGCAAGCGAGAAATTCGCGTTAGCTCTAATATTCGTTTCTCGAGAAAAGATCACGTAATAGCGGGACCTCAGTGACTCGCCATTTTGCGTAAGTCGAATTGAGTACACTGTATAAATAGAAATAAAACTTTAAAATACGAAAAAAAAGGCACCATCTCTTCCTTTTTTCGTCCACCAAGTGGTTGTGACCTATGTTTATCTCGGCAAATAGTCGGGTACATCACCAAATCGCGCAGATGAATCTTAACACACACATTTTTAATAGCAAATAATATTATCGAATTCAACAAATGGCTTTAAAACTTTTAAGGTACTAAATTTAAGCCGATTTTATACACTAGGGACGTATACATGCAAAAAAGAATCATTCGTGCACAGTATACATGTTATGTATTTTCAAAATTTTCTTATGGTAATGGAAGGAAAAAGGCGTGTTTGCTAAAAAAAATCAATCGGTTTAGACACTGAGAAATAACCAAGAACAAAATCCACCATTTTGAAGATTACTGCTTGAATTATTCGGGAAAATATCCTAAAATAGATGGAATCAATACATCAAAAAACTATTTACGGTAAATTCGCATCCAGATATTTCCATAAATTTTGGATCATATTTATTTTTAGCTTTACAAGACGGAATCTTTTCGAATAAAGTTGGATTCCATAACTTTTTATAAGTATGGCAGAAACATGATATTTATTGGTCTGCAAGGAAAGTAAATAGAAAAGCAAACATTGAAAATATAAATTTCGGTTTTACGCAAGATTTAAGCAGAAGTTTTGGATTTCTTTATAAGTTTCAAGCGAGACAATACATAAAGGTCAAGCATTTACTTTTTTTTTTTTTTTTTTTGCGTTTACATCCAAATTTGCTTATGTACGCATGCTGTAATTATTGAACCAAATATGTGATTGAATACACAACAGCAAAATTACAATTAAAACAGCACCAAAATCGTTTCGGAAGCGGATATGTTAATTCTTCCAATTTCAGTTTATTACTGTAAAGTTAGCAATTTTAGTTTATTACTATAAAATTAACAATTTTTAGTTTATTACTGGGTCATTCCATGTCAAGTGTACGAGGCGTCCCCACTCGACCCCCTCCGATTTTGATGAAAATTTTTTTGGATGTACATATAAGACTTGCATGAAACCATACCAAAGCATAGCTCTATAAGCCTTATGGTTTAGCCAATAAAAATTCTTGAAAAAAATGAACAAATCGTCGAGTTTGTGCTTTTATTGCTCGCGACCTAAGACGATTATCAGGCTCAAATTTGGTGATTCTGATCACTGTTTAGGGTAGAATAGCCTACCTGTGTAACAAAAGCTTTATGCACTGTAGATTTTTTGTAATTTGCTGCCAAAGTTGGTAAAAAATCGTATTTTGGTAAATTTTGATCATACGTTATCAGCTTGTATCTGCTGAGAGAATGACTTTCTGAAGCTAATTCTTTCCTCGTTTGTAGCCTGATAGTTCGTCCGAAAGGTG